>JAGTXV010000429.1:600000-786000 GCA_020226045.1 Muntiacus reevesi | reverse complement strand
GTTGGAAGACTGTTGAGTCCTTAGGACTGCAAAATCAAGCCAGTGCAATCTAAAGGCAGTCAGTGCTGAATATTCATTGGAGCGACTGATGCTGAAGCTAAAGTCTAATACTTTGGCAGCCTGATGAAGAACTTACTCATTGTAAAGACCTGATGCTGGGAAAGATTGAAGGTGGTAAAGAAGGGAATGACAGAGGATGAAATGGTTGGATGGCATCACCAACGTGATGGGCTTAATTTGAATAAGCTCTTGGAGTTGTTGATGGACTGTTAATCCTGGCATGCTGCAGTCAAGTCAAAAAGTCGGACACTGGTGAATGACTGAACTGAATTGAACTGAACTAATCAGAACCATCTGTGTATCTTCTCATTTATCTGTGGTGATCTAAATGAGAAGGAAATTAAAAATACCTACAAACAAATATGCACAATGGCTTACTTTTGCTGGAAATAACAAAACATTGTAGTGAAGCAACCACATGTGTACATACTATACACTCCATGTATAGGAAGTGTTAGGTGACAAAACTAACATATACTTATAAAACATGGGTGCATGGTGGAAGTAGTTAAGAAAGGGCCCAAAGAGATATTCTAAGATGAGAAAAATATTGCAGTGAACATCATATATATAATCTGTGAAATTGCATAAATATTTCTGAATATGTATTCTACACAGCGTCTTGCTAATGGCTCCATTCCTTGATAAGTTTACTATGTATTCTCAAGTTGTCCTCCAGAAAGTTCGTCACTTTTATTTTTGCAATGCTGCATAAGCATTTAATTCTCATCATCAATTTGGAGGAAATTTTGGTATCATTCAATTCAACGCTTTCACTGAACTTTGGTGATGTTCTTGGTAATCATCTTGCATTAGTGTTTTGGTTTGCATTTTTGTTTACAATTAGGTTCAACATTTCCTCTAGTTTGTTGTTGTTATTGTTGTTGTTGTTGTTTGTTTTGTTTGTTTTGTCTTGTATTTTTTTTGTTTTGTAGTTTCTATTTTTTCCTCTGAGTAATTTTATTTCTTTGTATCATTCATTTATTTCAAGTTTATTTTCTATTGGATTTTCATCTTCTTTTCTTATTTTAACTTTTGAACTCTGCATAAATTAGGTAAATATCTTTGTCACCTATCTTCATATCTTTCAACTGCTTATTCCTGTTTATTATTTATTTAGCCATGAATTTTACTACAAAGAAAAGCATGTAAATTTCCTTGAGCTTCTGGACAAAGAACAGAGTAAATAGGAATAACTAAGTCAAAATATACTAAGAATTAGGACAAGTCTCTATGAATTGTGCCTTTTCACACTATACAATTAGCTATTTACTTTACCATGATATACATGTATATATATATATATATATAAAGAAAAAATGAATTGGAGGTGGGTAGCTTCAGCAATATATAATTGTGAGCCTCAGATGTTCAAGCTTGTTTTAGAAAAGGCAGAGGAACCAGAGATCGATTGCCAACATCCACTGAATCATCAGAAGCAAGAGAGTTCAGAAAACATCTATTTCCACTTTATTGACTATGTCAAAAGCCTTTGACTGTGTGGATCACAATAAACTGTGGAAAATTCTCAGAGAGATACCAGACCACCTGACCTGCCTCTTGAGAAATCTGTATGCAGGAAAACAGCTAGAACTGGACATGGAACAACAGACTGGTTCCAAATAGAAAGGAGTATCAAGGCTGTGCATTGTCACCTTTTAACTTATATGCAGAGTTCATCATGAGAAATGCTGGGCTGGAAGAAGCACAAGCTGGAATCAAGATTGCTGGGAGAAATATCAATAACCTCAGATATGCAGATGACCACCCTTATGGAAAGTGAAAATAAGAGCCTCTTGATGAAAGTGAAAGAGGAGAGTGAAAACAGTCTTAAAGCTCAACATTCAGAAAACTAGGACCATGGCAACTGGTCATCACTTCATGGCAAATAGATGGGGAAACAGTGGAAACAGAGTCAGACTTTATTCTGGGCTCCAAAATCACTGCAGATGGTGATTGCAGCCATGAAATTAAAGACACTTACTCCTTGGAAGGAAACTTATGACCAAACCTAGATAGCATATTAAAAGCAGAGACATTACTTTGTCAAAAAAGGTCCATCTTGTCAAGGCTATGGTTTTCCAGTTTATGTATGGATGAGAGTTGGACTGTGAAAGTTGAGAAACAAAAAATTGATGCTTTTGGACTATGGTGTTGGAGAAGACTCTTGAGAGTCCCTTGGACTGCAAGGAGATCCAGCCAGTCCATCCTAAATGAGATCAGTCCTGTGTGTTCTTTGAAGGACTGATGCTGAAGCTGAAACTCCAAAATTTGGCCACCTGTGCATGACTCATTGGAAAGACCCTGATACTGGGAGGGTTTGGGGGCGGGAGAAGAAGGGGACACAGAGGCGAGATGGCTGGATGGCATCTGACTCAATGGACATGAGTTTGAGGACTCTGGGAGCTGGTGATGGACAGGAAGCCTGGCTGTGATTCATGGGGTGCAAAAGTCGGACACGACTGAACTGAACTGAACTGAACTGAGCACCATGATGGGTCAAGATAGGCCAGGATGGGACTGCAACTGGGACTTCAAACAGATAAGTCTCCCATAGATTTGATCGGCCCCTGAAGCCAATGGGGATAAGAGTTGTGATTGGAGGACTGTGAAGCCCCAGCAGATGCTCAAAGACAGGTCATGTGGAGGAGGCATAAGCAGAATGATGCTGCTCAGGACTGGGAAGGTGGCTACTTTTATGGAAAAAGTAGTCTGTGATATTGGTAGAACTTGGTCAGTGAACAGAGTGTGAAAACCATTATTACTTTCACCATAGTTCATGCTTTAGTCCATTTTCTACGGTATTTCAGGACATATTTTTTAGTGGGAATTACTTCATATGCATTTGCTTTCATTGTTCTTTGCTCTGTAGTTGTCTCAACATTTATCAAAACATTCCCAAACATTCAACAAAATTGGAATTTTTTCAGCTAATAACAAGACATCACCTAGATTCTACTGCAGCTTATGCAATACTTCCTTTGTCACGTATCTATCCATTTGTCTATCCTTCTATCCACCATCAGTGGATCTTCTGGCATTTTATAAGTTGCAGATATCAGTTTGTATCTCCTTAGGTATTTAGTACTCTCATTAAGTATTGAGCAGTGTTTGTTTACAGCATTTTATCTGGATATAAACTTTTGCATAAAATGAATATGCCAATTAAGTTATGCTTTGAAGTAGTTGATTTATAATGTTATTGTTTTTACTTTAGACAAAGATTCAGTTGTATATGTAATGTACATACAACAATGTAAACACAGTGTATTAATACTGTACAGTGTGTATGTGTTTATATATATCAGATTCACTTCTCTCTCTCTCTCTCTCTCTTTTTTCTTGGCTACACTATGTGGCATATGGAATTAGTTGTTCTGACATGAACCTATATGCTGCAATGAAAGGAACAACCACTGTCAGAATTCCCATATATATTCTTCCATTATGATTTATTATAGGATACTGAATATGTTCTCTGTGCTCTGGGAAGCACAGTGTCCATTCATTCCATATACTCTAGTTCATATGTCTCTAACCTCACTTCATTAATTATCTCTCCTTGAAATAGTCTGTTCTCTGTCCATGTGTCTCTCTTTCTTTCTTCTCTTTTTTCCCCCTTTATTTCTATCTCTTTTTTCTCTCCATACCTATGTTCATTTGTGTCATGTATTGATTCACATTTAGCAGCATTTGGTTGTCTTTTTGTGACTCACTTCATAGTATGATCACCTATTGGTCCATACATGTTGCTTCAAATGCCTTACTGTTAGTACATGTTTATGTGTCTTTAGCCATACATAAGTATTCACCTGTAGTAATTTTCATGAATATATTATTAAAACATGTGTAGTATAACAGTCTCATGGTAAGTCCATTTTGAGTCATTAGGATTTTATATGTATACATCAGTTCAGTTCAGTTGCTTAGTCACGTCTGACTCTTTGAGACATGAATGTCATACTTCAGTCCATCACCAGCACAGGTGTACTCAAACTCATACCCATTGAGTCGATGATGCCAAACCATCTCTTCTCTCTCCCTTCTCCACCTGCCCTCAATTTTCTCCAACATTAGGTCTTTTCAAATGAGTCAGCTCTTGCATCAGCTGGCTAATGTATTGAGTTTCAGCTTCAACATCAGTCCTTCCATTGAATACTCAAGACTTCTCCTTTAGGGACTGGTTGAATTTCCTTGCAGTCAAAGGGATTCTCAAGGTCTTCTGAACTACAGTTCAAAAGCATCAATTCTTTGATGTTCAGCTTTTATACTCCAACTCTCATATCCATACGTGACTACTGGAAAAACCCAGTCTAAACAGACCTTTGCTGGCAAGTAATGTCTCTGCTTTTAATATGCCATCCAGGTTGGTCATAACATCCAAGGAGTAAGCGTCTTTTAATTTCATGGCTGCAGTAACCACCCACAGTGATTTTAGCCCAAAAGATGAAATCTGAAATGGATTCCTCTATCATCATGAGGTGATGGGACCAGATGCCATGATCTTAGTTTCTCATGTTAGCTTTAAGCCACTTTTCACTCTTTCACTTTCATCAAGAGACTTTAGTTCCCTTCACTCTCTGCCATAAGGGTGGTGTCTTCTGCATATCTGAGGTTATTGATATTTCTCCAGCAATCTTGATTCCAGCTTGTGCTTCTTCAGCCCTGCACTTCTCATGATGTGCTCTGCATATAATTAAATAAGCAGGGTGACAATATACAGCCTTGACACTCCTTTTCTATTTGGAACCAGTCTGTTGTTCCATGTCCAGTTCTAACTGTTGCTTCTGACCTGCATATAGTTTCTCAAGAGGCAGGTCAGGTGGTCTATTCCATCTCTTTAATTTTCCACAGTTTGTGATCCACACAGTCAAAACTTTGATAGTCAATAAAAGAAATAGATGTTTTCTGGAACTCTCTTGCTTTCTGATGATCAGTGGATGTTGGCAATTTGATCTCTGGTTCCTCTGCCTTTTCTAAATCAGCTTGAACATCTGGAAGTTCATGGTTCACATTATTTGAATCTGGCTTGGAGAATTTTAAACATTACTTTACTAGCATGAGATGAGTACAATTGTAAAGTAGTTTGAGCATTCTTTGGCATTGCCTTTCTTTGGGATTGAAATGAAAAATGACCTTTCCCAGTCCTGTGGCCACTGCTGAGTTTTCCGAATTTGCTGGCATAGTCAGTGCAGTACTTTCACAGCATCATCTTTAGGATTTGAAATGACTCAACTGGAATCCATCACCTCCACTAGCTTTGTAGTGATGTGATACTTCTAAGATGCTTACTTGACATTCCAGATGTCTGGCTCTAGGTGAGTCACACCATCATGATTATCTGGGTCATGAAGATCTTTTGCAGTTTTCTGTGTATTCTTGCCATCTCATCTTAATATTCCTGCTTCTGTTAAGTCCCTACCATTTCTGTCCTTTATTGAGCCCACCTTTGCATGAAATATTCCCTTTGTATTTCTAATTTTCTTGAAGAAAACTCTCTTCTTTTCCATTCTATTATTTTCCTCTATTTCTTTGCACTGATCATTGAGGACGGCTTTCAATCTCTCCTTGCAATTCTCTGGAACTCTGCATTCAAATATATTTCTTTCCTTTTCTCCTTTGCTTTTCACTTCTCTCTTCACAGCTCTTTGTAGGTCTCCTCAAGTAAAAAAGCACACAAATGTTCAAAAAACATGAAGATGATCATCATCATTAATGTTTGAAATGCATATCAAAAATATGAAATATTACTTCATCAGTCAGAATAGCCCATCAAAACTATAATCAATAACTTCTGGAAAGTGTTTGAGAAAAACCCTCTTCACTGTTGGTCATGTGATAGACATATGGTGAAGACTATTCCTTTAAAAACATAAAAGAATTATCATGACCCAATGATCTGTGGACTTCATGGAAACTATTTCAAAAGTATATGCACTGTATTCACTGAAGCACTATTTACTGTAGGCAAGATATTCAGCATTTTAAATCATAAAAAAGGAAAAAACAAAAACAAAATATTGATTAAAAAGATAAGCACAAACAAGAATCAAGTATCAAACCAATTTTATGTTAGTATTCAAATAGCATAAAAAGATTTTATACTTATGAGTAAACCATCAATTCATAGGAACTCAGAATCTGAGCCAATTCAAAAGTGAGATCTTGACTTTTATTCTTCATATTTTCTGGGTTAGAGCTTGTATCAATTTTAATAAAGCTATACAAAATCTTTTCCAACATGTGTAGAACATCTGGATTTACAAAATTACATTCATAAACATTATTCTATTTCAAGTGAAACTCTCTGTTTGCAGATGACATGATCTCTACATAGAAAACCTAAAGACTCTACCAGAAAATTACTAGAGCTAATCAAGAATATAGTAAAGTTGCAGGATATAAAATTAACACAGAAATCTGCATTCCTATACACTAGCAATGAGAAAACAGAAGAGAGAAATTAAACAATACCATTCACCATTGCAACAAAGAATAAAATACTTAGGAGTATATCTACCTAAAGAAACAAGACCATACATAGAAAACTATAAAACACTGATGAAAGAAATCAAAGAGGACACAAACAGATGGAGAAACATACCGTGTTCATGGATTGAAGAATCAATATTGTCAAAATGGCTATACTACCCAAAGCAATCTATAGATTCAATGCAATCCTATCAAGCTACCAAAGTTTTTCACAGAACTAGAACAAATAATTTCACAATTTGCATGGAAATACAAAAAACCTCAAATAGCCAAAGTAATCTTGAGAAAGAAGAATGGAACTGGAGGAATCAACCTGCCTGACTTCAGACTCTACTACAGCCACAGTCATCAAGACAGTATGGTACTGGCACAAAGACAGAAATATAGATCAATGGAACAGAATAGAAAGCCCAGAGATAAATCCACGAACCTATGGACACTTATCTTGACAAAGGAGGCAAGGATATACAATGGAAAAGACAATCACTTTAACAAGTGGTGCTGGGAAAACTGGTCAACACTTGTAAAAGAATGAAACTAGAACACTTTCTAACACCATACACAAAATAAACTCAAAATGGATTAAAGATCTAAATGTAAGACCAGAAACTATAAAACTCATAGAGGAGAACATAGGCAAAACACTCTCCGACATAAATCACAGCAGGATCCTCTGACCCACCTCCCAGAATATTGGAAATAAAAGCAAAAATAAACAAATGGCACCTAATGAAACTTAAAAGCTTTTGCACAACAAAGGAAACTCTAAGCAAGGTGAAAAGACAGCCCTCAGATTGGGAGAAATAATAGCAAATGAAGCAACAGACAAAGTTAATCTCAAAAATATACAAGCAACTCCTGAATCAATTCCAGAAAATAAATGAATAATCAAAGAACTAAACAGACATTTCTCCAAAGAAGACATACAGATGGCTAACAAACACATGAAAAGATGCTCATCACTCATCAGAGAAATGCAAATCAAAACCACAATGAGGCACCTTTACATACCAGTCAGGATGGCTGCTATCCAAAAGTCTACAAGCAATAAATGCTGGAGGTGTGGAGAAAGGAACCTCTTACACTGTTGGTGGGAATGCAAACTAGTACAGCCACTATGGAGAACAGTGTGGAATTTCTTAAAAACTGGAAATAGAACTGCCATATGACCCAGCAATCCCACTTCTGGGCATACACACTGAAACCAGATCTGAAGAGAGACATATGCACCCCAATGTTCATGCAGCACTGTTTTTAATAGCCAGGACATGGAAGCAACCTAGATGCCCATCAGCAGATGAAGGATAAAAGCTGTGGTACATATACACATGGAATATTACTCAGCTGTTAAAAAGAATTCATTTGAATCAGTTCTAATGAGATGGATGAAACTGGAGCCCATTATACAGAGTGAAGTAAGCCAGAAAGATAAGATCATTACATACTACATATATGGAATTTAGAAGATGGTAATGATAACCCAATATGCAAAACAGAAAAAGACACAGATATACAGAACAGACTTTTGGACTCTGTGGGAGAGAATGAGGTGTGATATTTGAGAGAATAGCATTTATATTATCTGTAGTGAAACAGGTCAGTAGGTTGGATGCATGACACAAGTGATCAGGCCTGGTGCACTGGGAAGACCCAGAGGTTGGGTGGGGAGGTGGGAGGGATCAGGATGGGAACACATGTAATTCCATGGCTGATTCATGTCAATATGACAAAACCTGCTATAATATTGTAAATAATTAGCCTCCAACTAATAAAAAATAAATAAAACAAAATTCTTCTCTTTCTTAATGAAAAAGACAGCAAAGCCAGTAAATATTTATTCATGTACACATATGCTGAGAGAATACATCTCAATTTTAAAGTTATATTCATATGCATTCTTCTATTTATCCATCAGACTAAGCAAAATAGATATTCATTCTAAACATATACTCTGAGAGTCTCTTAGACTGCAAATCAAACAATCAATCCTGAAGGAATCAGTCCTTTATATATATTATATATATATATATTAATATATTTTTTTATTATATATATATCAGTCCTATATATATTTATTGAGGATGGTACTGAAGGTGAAACTGCAATCTCCATTGTGAAGAACTGATTCATTAAAGACTGATGCTAGGAAAGACAAAATTCAGGAGAATACACAATGAGATGGTTGGATGGCATCATCCACTTGATGGACCTGCTTTGAGCAAATCTGGGACTTGGTGATGGAAAGTCTGGCATGCTTTTTCAGAAAGCATCAATCTGACTGACCAGAATTGAACTGACTGACATATACATATAAAATCTAATATAGACTCAAAATGGGTCTACTATTTCAGACTGTTATATAGCACACTTTAATAATATATTCATGAAAATAACCACAGATGAATACCTCTGTATGGATAAAGGATCCAGAATCTGTTCAGCTACAATAAGCCCATTTGAGGCAAAATGCATGGATGAAAATCATCATAACAAGTGGCTGAGTCACACACAGAGACAGATACTAAATACTTAAATGTGGAATCAGATGACAAATGAACATAGGTATAAAACAGAAACACTCTGGACATAGAGACTTGTGGCTTCCAAGGCAAAGAGAAAGTAAAGATGAAAGAGATTTTAAAGAGACAGAAACTAGTATATGGAATGGATAGACAAGTTCTTACTGTAGAGCACAGAACTTTACTCAGTATCCTATGATAAATCATAATGGAAAGATTGTATGGGATCCCTGCTAATGGTTAAAACTCTACACACACTGTAGAGGTTGTAAGTCAATCCTGGTCAGGAACTAATGCCTGTTGCACAGTGAGAAAGAAAGAGGTTAAATCAAAGAATCACACACACATACACACATTATATACCCATATAAATTCTGAATCACTGCTTTAAAGAGTTAACAAACATTGTAAATCAACTATCTTAATTAAAAGTAATATGACTTGGAAAAAGGATGAGTACATTCATTGTATGTAATGTTTATATCAAAAATTGCAATAAACAAACATGGCTCACTACTTAAAGGCAAGCTTGCTGAAATACTTAAGGAAATGCATACTGAAGCCTGCAATTTACCACAAAATGCACAAAGGAAAAGGCTGATTGATGCTTAGGTAAAAGGATGGACAAAGGGATAGATATGTAACAAAGGAAGTATTGTAAAATGGTTACAGAAACAAGAGCCCTATATATGTTGTCTACAAGAGACATACTTTAAACCAAGGGACATATACAGAGTGAACGTGAAGGGATGGACAAAGGATATTCCATGCAAACGGAGGCCAAAAGAAAGCAAGAGAATAAATACTTCTATCAGAAAAATAGACTTTGAAATAAAGACCATGAAAAGAGAAAAACAAGGGCACTACATAATGACCAAAGGATCAATCCGAGAAGAAGATATAACAAGTATAAATATATACACCCAACATAGGAGCTTGTCAGTAGGTAAGGCAAATGCTAACAAGTATCAAAGGGGAAATTAACAGTAAAACAATAATAGTGGGAGACTTTAATACCACACTCACACCTATGGATACACCAACCAATCAGAAAATTAACAAGGAAACACAAACCTTAAACATAATTGGCCAGTTCAGTTCAATTCAGTTCAGTGGCTCGGTTGTGTTTTACTCTTTCTTACCCAATGAATTGCAGCACTCCAGGCCATCCTATCCATCACCAAACTCATGTCCATTGAGTTGGTGATGCCATCCAACCATCTCCTCCTCTATTGTCCCCTTCTCTTCCCACCTTCAATCTTTCCCAGCAACAGGGTCTTTTCCAAGGAGTCAGTTCTTCACATCAGGTGGCCAAATTATTGGAGTTTCAGCATCAGACCTTCCAATGAACATTCAGGACTAATTTCCTTTATGATGTACTGGTTGGATCTCCATGCTCTCCAAGGGACTTTCAGGAGTCTTCTCCAAGGCGAGGGTGGGATGTTCTGACAGATAGCATAGAAACAAGTATACTATCAGTGGTGAAACAGACCATCCAACAGCTCAGGTTGGATGCATGAGACTAGAGCTCAGGACTGGTGCACTGGGAAGACCCAGAGGGATGGGGTGGGGGTGGGGGGAGGTAGGAGGGGGGGTCAGGATGGGGAACACATGTAAATCCATGGCTGATTCATGTCAATGTATGGCAAAAACCACTACAATATTGTAAGGTAATTAGCCTCCAACTAACAAAAATAAATGAAAAAAAGAAGAAGAGTCTTCTCCAACACCTCACTTTAAAAACATCATTGTTTGGCACTCAACTGTCTTTGTAGTCCAAGACTCACATCCATACATGACTATTAGAAAAACCATAGCTTTGAGTACACGGACCTTTGTTGGCAAAGTAATGTCTCTGCTTTTTAATACGCTGTTTAGGTTGATCATAACTTTTCTTCCAAGACATGTTTCTTTTCATTTCACAGCTGCAGTCACAATCTTCAGTGATTTGGGAATTCCCAAAGTAAAATCTGTCACTGTTTCCACTGTTTCTCCATCTATTTGCCATGAAATGATGGAACCAGATGCCATGATCTTAGTTTTCTTAAACTCCTAGCTTAGTTATCCTTAACTAACTCTGCTTAGTGTAGTTCAGCTCTCCATAGTGTGGCTCTCATTAGCGAAGCTCTCCTTAAATAGCTTTTCTTAGCTTACCTCAGCTCTCCTTAGCCATCTATATCTCAGCTCTCCTCAGTTCAGCTGTCCTTAACTTAGATTTTGTTAGCTTAGCCCTACCTTGCTCTCTTTAGCTCAACCCTCCTAGCTCTCCTTATCTAAGTTTGCCTTAGCTCAACTCTCCTTAGCTTAGCCTTCCTTAGCTCTTCTTAGCTTAGCTCTCCATAGCTCACATTAGCTCACCTCTCCATAGATCAACTCTCCTTAGCTCTGCTTAGCCCTTCTAATTTCTCCATGACTGTCCTTAGCTCGGCTCTCCTCACTTCAGCTCTCCATAGCTCTCCTCAATTAGCTCTCCTTATAGCTCTGTTTAGCTCAGCTCACCATAACTCAGCACTCATTATCTTAGCTCTCCTTAGGGTAGCTCAGCTGTCCTTAGCTCAGCCCCCTTTTCTGAGCTCTCCTTAGAAAAACTCAGCACGCCTTAGCACTCCTTACTGTAGCTCTCCTTAGCTTACTTTTCCTTAGCTTAGTTCTCTTCATCTTAGCTCTCCTTAGCTATCATTAATTAGCTTTCCTAGAGAGCTATGGAGAGGTAAGGAGAGCTGAGTTCGGAGGACTAAGTTAAAGAGAGCTGAGTTAATGAGAGCTATAAGTGCTGAGCTTAGGGGAGTGGAGCTAAGGAGAAGTCTGAGCTAGGGAGAGCTACAGACAGCTTAGCTAAGGAGAGCTAAGCTCACGAAAGGAGAGCTGAGTCAAGGAGAGCCACACTAAGGAGCAGAGACCAGCAAAGGAGCAGAGCTATGCTAAGGTGAGCTAGGAGGTCTGAGCATAGGGGAGCTGGTTAAGCTGAGGGGAGCTGAGCTAAGGGGAGCTAAGCTATGGAGAGCCAAGCATGATAGCTGCCCTAAGGAGGGCTGAGCTAAGGGAAGCTATGGAGATCTATGCTAAGGAAAGCTATAGACAGCTAAGGAGAGTTAAGCCACGGAGAACTACAGAGAGCTAAGCTAAGGAGAAGTAATTAATGAGCACTATCCTAAGGAGGGCTGAGATAAGAAGAGTCTAGCTAAGGAGAACTACAGACAGCTAAGCTAAGGAGTGCCAAGCTAAGGAGGGCTTAGTTAAGGAAACCTATGCTAAGGAGAAATTAAAAGCCATGGAATTAAAAGACGCTTACTCATTGGAAGGAAAGTTATGACCAACCTAGATAGTATCTTAAAAAGCAGAGACATTACTTTGCCAACAAAAGTCCGTCTGGTCAAGGCTATGGTTTTTCCAGTGGTCATGTATAGATGTGAGAGTTGGACTGTGAAGAAAGCTGAGAGTCGAAAAATAGATGCTTTTGAACTATGGTGTTGGAGAAGACTCTTGAGAGTCCCTTGGACTGCAAAGAGATCAACCAGTCCATCCTAAAGGAGATCAGTCCTGGGTGTTCACTGGAAGTACTGATGCTGAAGCTGAAACTCCAATACTTTGATCACCTCATACGAATAATTGACTTGTTGGAAAACACTGTGATGCTGGGAGGATTTGGGGGCAGGAGGAGAAGGGGACAACAGAGGGTGAGATGGCTTAATGGCATCACTGACTCGATGGGCATGAGTCTGAGTAAACTCTGGGAGTTTGTGATGGACAGCGAGGCCTGGCATGCTACAATTCATGGGGTCTCAAACAGTCGAACATGATTGAGTGACTGAACTGAACTGATGCTAAGGAGAGCTAGGAAAACTGAGCTTAGAGGAGCTGAGGTAAGGATTACTAAGCTATAGATGATGGGGAGAAATATTGATAAGCAAAGGCAAGCTATGGAGAGCTAAGCTAGGGAGAGGTAATTAAGGAGAGCTGTCTTAAGGAGGGATGAGGTAAAGATAGCTATGTAGAGCTAAGCTCAGAAGCACTGAGCTGGGGAGAGCTGAGCTGAGGGGAGCTAAGTTAAGCTAAATTAAGGAGAATTATGGAAAACTAAGCTAAGGTGAGCTACAGTAACAAAAGGAGAGCTGAGCTAAGGAAAGCCAAGCTGAGCAGAGTTAAGCTAAAGGCAGTTGAGCTATGGAGAGCTAACTTAAGGAGGAATAATTAAGGAGCATTCTCAAACAAATAGAGGAAAACAGTAGAATGGAAAATACTAGAGATCTTCTCAAGAAAATTAGAGATAGTAAGGGAATATCTCATGCAAATATTGGGCACAATAAAGAACAGAAATTGTATGAACCTAATGGAGGCAGAAGATATTAAGAAGGGGTGGCAAGAATACACAGAAGAACTATACAAAAAGATCTTCATGACACAGATAATCAGGATGGTATGATCACACATCTAGAGACAGACATCCTGGAATGTGAAGTAAAGTGACTTTAGGAATCATCACTATGAAAGAAGCTACTGGAGGTGATGGAATTCCAGTTGAGCTATTTCAAATCCTAAAAGATTATGCCATGAAAGTGCTGCACTTAGTATGTCAGCAAATTTGGAAAACAGCAGTGGCCACAGGACTGGAAAAGCTCAGCTTTTATTCAATTCTCAAAGAAAGGCAATGCCAAAGAATGCCTAAGCTACCACACAATTGCACACATCTCACACGTTAGTAAAATAATGCTCAAAATTCTCCAAGCAAGGTTTCAACAGTCCATGAACCATGAATTCCAGATGTTCAAGCTGGATTTAGAAAAGGCAGAGGACCAGAGATCAAATTGCAAATATTTGTTGAATCGTGCAAGTTCCAAGAGCAAGCAAGTTCCAAATAAAAAGAAAAAAAAAAAAAAAAGAATCTACTTCTGCTTTACTGACTATGCCAAAGCCTTTGACTGTGTGGATCACAACAAATTGCGGAAAATCTTTAAAGGGATGGGAGTACCAGACCACCGGATCTAAGGTGGTAAATGCACATTTACCCTGAGAAATCTGTATGCAGGTAAAAAAAACAGTAGTTAGAAATGGACATGGAACAACAGACTGGTTGAAATTGGGGAAAGAATTACATCAAGGCTGTATTTCATCACCAGTTAAATAGTTAATTTTAAGTTAATAGTTAGTAAAAATAAAATAGCTAATAAAAGTTAATATTTAGTGTACAGGCAAAGTACATTACGCAAAATGTCAGGTTGTATGAAGCACTAGTTGGAATCAAGATTGCCAGAAGAAATATCTATAACCTCGTATATGCAGATAACACCACCCTAATGGCAGAAAGTGAAGAACTAGAGAGTCCCTTGATGAAAGTGAAAGAGGAGTGTGAAAAATTCGGCTTAAAACTCAACATTCTGAAAACTAAGATCATGGCATCTGGCCCCATCACTTCATGGCAAATAGATGGAAAAACAGTGGAAATAGTGACAGACTTTATTGGTGGAGTGGGGGAGGGGATCCAAAATCACTGCAGATGGTAATGGCAGCCCTGAAATGAAACAATGCTTACTCCTTAGAATAAAATTATGACCATATTAAAAAACAGAGCTGAAACTCAAATATTTTACCCACCTGATGTGAAGACTTGACTCATTGGAAAAGACCCTGACACTGGGAAAGACTGAATGTGGGAGGAGAAGGGGACGATAGAGGATAAGGTGGTTGGATGGCATCAGCAACTCAATGGACATGAGTTTGAGTAAGTTCCAGGAGTTGGTAATGGACAGGGAGGCCCAGGGCACTGCAGTCCATGAGATTGCAAAGAGCCAGACAAGTCTGTGTGTCTAACTGACTGACTGAAGGAGAGCTGAGCTAATGACAGCTGAGCTAATGAAATCTAAGTTAAGGAGAGGAGAACTTTGTTAAGGAAAGCTAAGCTAAGGAGAGCTGGGCTAATAATAACTATATTAAGAAAGGCTGAGCTAAGGTGACCTGAACTAAGGAAAGCTATGGAGAGCTGAGCTAACAATAGTTATCCTAAGGAATGCTACACTAATGAGAGCTATGAGGTCAGAATTTAGGGGAGCTGAGCCCAGGAGAACTAAATTAAGGAGAGCTACAGATAGCTGACCTCAGGAGAGCTAAGGTATGGAGAGTTAACCTAAGGAAAGCTGCACTAGGACAGCTACACTAAAGAGAGCTGAGGAAAGCTGAGCTAAGGAGAGACAGGGGACACAAGCTTTGGTGGTTTATCTGGCTCATTCTACTCTGATGTACAACCAATCATGACAAAAACTCTAAGACAAAAGTAGGCGTCCTAAGAGGAGGGAATGGCGGAGGCGGGGGGGTGGTGTGGAAAGTTGCAGCATGGTGGCTTTTCTCTGCAACTACAAACTTCAAACTACTGCTGATGGACATCTGATATTCACAAGGACTGGACTCGACATGGCACCTACCCTTCAACATGACAGGGGTGACACATCAAAAACAAAAACATAATAAAACAAACAAACAAACAAAAAATGGGACATACTCAGGAAGTAAATATCACCAGGTAAATCCAACTCAAAGTGCTTTCGATAAACAAAAATCCTATGAATAGTGCTCAACCATGTTTATTATCAAAGATGAGAATCTAAACTACCAAGAGACATCAATACTGAGCACTGGAAAAGGCCACCATGGAAAATGGCTCAGACCAGAAATGGTAGGTTAACATTAGTATTCACACAAAAGTGAAATGGACTGCTGGTAAGAAAATTATGGTTAGCAAAGGGTGTAGATGGGTGAGAGGCCAAAAGGTGATGGCTGGAATAAATTTATTCCCACAAATGCCTATGCAACTACTAATCCACATGGATCTCCTGTATCAAGAGACAAGTCCTCAATAGATTCTAGAAACATAGCTGTGACAGTAACCGCAGGTGAATACCTCTAGCTATCTTTGGAATGGAAGGAGAAACCATTTCCCTGTAATAAGTACAAAGATGTGAATAGTCTTAGCTAAGAAAAAAAAGATTCACTTAAAGAAATAATCTCAAAGGCTAAAGAGACAAAAGCTTTTGGTGACTTCCTCCGTCTCATTTTACTCTCATTTACAACCAGGCCTGGGATAAGCACAGACACCGCTGTTACCATAGCAACAAGAGGAGGAAATGAAGAAATGTTGCCTTCTTGTGGACATTTCCTCTAACAGCAACCTTAAAATGCTTTCTGATGGACACAGTACCCACAAGAGTTCTGAGCTTTAACTGATACCAACCCTTAACCAATAGCCAGGGCTCATAGAGCGGGGAAAATAAACCCAGGAGAAGCTAACAGGAAGAGGATATGAACAGGTAGACACAATTCCATGTCTCTTTAAAAAAGGACATGACAATTTGCACATTGGGTATATTCTAAGAGATACAAACATCTTAGCTATGTGGACATTATCACCTTTGCCTGAGAATGGAAAGAGGCCACTGTCAAAAGCTGGACATGGCATCAATGGTAGAGTAACATCAGTACATGGACGCTTTAGGGTACTGGTGGAATGAACCTGGTAAGAGCCATTATAAGCATGTCTATGAAAGTACATTCCCATGAGAGAAAAATAAGTAAAGAAGTAGAGATAGCATGATAAATCAGAGCCTTTCCTGGAATATTTAAAAAAATAAGCAGATTATGGACACATGCACATGCACCCTAAACTGGGTCCTGTGGCACCATTCAGAATATTGAAGGCACGGAAGTAAAGATAGCATACCTGGAGAGTGCAATGGATAAAGAAATGTGATATAGGTCTAGAATGAATTTTGAATCAAGGATTGAAATATGAATGTAGGGTGTTTTCAGAGATAGAAATAAAACCAGAGATCATCACTGAGAGTCGATTTGAAAAACATCATGAGGTGCAATGTAGAGGTAGGATAAAATAACCCACAGCAGTGAGCAGCAAAACAATGGTGACATGGACATCCAACCTGGCAAGAAACATATGGGTAGTGGAGGACCCTGCTAGATGGAAGAGATACATCTGAAAATTGATATTAATTTCTTCCCACAGATACATATAAAGTACAGAATCCATGTAAACCTACTTCAGCAATAGTGGTAGGTGGAACACATTCTAATAACATGTAGGTGAAAACAAGCACCACTGAATATCTAGTATTCTCAGTGCTACAGAATAAGAATCTGTTCATGTAAAACAAATTCATCCTTGTCAATCAACTCAAATAGAACAGGAACTTTTTAAAAAATAAATAAAATCCAAGAGTAAGCAGACACCAGGTTTACTAGCATCCTTTGGCTCATTCTACTGTAATATACAACCAGGCCTAACTAAAACTCTCAGGCAGCGGAGACCAACCCAAATGAGGACAGAATAAAGAGACCTTCTAGCAAAGAGGATTTTCTCTGTAAGTGCAACATGAAAACTGTCACTGATCAGCATCTGATATTCACAAAGCCACTGGTCTCGACATGACAACTACCTTTGAACACGTCAGGGTCACACACCCAAAAATAAATAGGCACAAACACACCAAACAAAACTGGAACACTCTCATGGATAAAGAATCAATAGGTAAGTACAACTCAAAGTGCTTTCAAAAAGCAAAGCCCCATAAATAATACTCCATAGGGTTTCTTATCAGGGATACAAAAATCCAAACTGCCCCAAGACATCAACTCTGAGCACAGGAAAAGAACTCCTTGGAAAAAGGACCAAACCAGAAATGGTAGATTAGCATTAGTCAGGAGGATCCTTTTATAGTAGTGGGGGCATAACAGTGGGAGGAGACAGTATAAGAATCACTATCCACATGCCTTCATAGAAAAAAATTAGGCAGAAAGTATGACATGGCTTCTCCACTCCTAGGCGGCTTCAGAAATACAGATTCTGAAAACCACATGCCCCAGAGCATGTACAGCAGCAGCATTCCCAATGCCCAAAGATGAAAGCAAAGAAAGTACAGAGGGACAGAGACATGAGTGGGTCAGGAATGTGTTGCTGGTTAACACTGGAATATGACTCAGGCAATGAAACAAGGAAACAATGTCTTTGTCAAAGGTACACATAAGTATGGTGATAGAGTCAGTGAAGAAGGGCAGATTAGCAACAGGCCATATGGTCTACCTTTCAAAGGGAACTGACAATATTGCTGCCAATGAGTGCCTCGAGAGAGGTAAAATGGACACCCAGTGCTAGGAAAGGGGATGGGTGTGAGGAAGTCTTTCATTGGAAGGCTGAAATTCATGGATTTCCAGAAATACCTGTGAAATACATAAGCCAAAAGGACCAACTGAGCAAGAATGATGTACAACACACTTTCTGAGAGCAAGCTGAAGGAAATAACCACAGCTGAATGCTTCTGTGTATCAATGTAAGGGAGCAAGAATCAGTACAACTTCAACAAAAGGTAACTCTGTGCATCAGCTTCATCAAACAAGAAATATGAAATACAATAAAACCAAGAAGGAAGGAGACACAAGCTCCCACAATTAGTGATTGACAGGGAAGTAGAGCATGCTATAGCTCATGCGGTCTGAAACAGCTGCACATGACTGAGCAATTGAATTGAAGTGACTGACATATACATATAAAATCCTAATACAGATAAAATGGATGTACTATCCCAAGAGTGGTGTACTAAACATGCTTTAATAATATATCCAGGAAAATAACCGCAGATGAATACCTCTATGTATGGTTAAATCGATACAAGAATATGTACAGCTACAACAGTAAGGCCATTTGAGTCAACATGTATGGACAAAGAGATGATCATACTAAGTAAAGTGAGGCACACAGGGAAAGAGAAAAACCAAAAGATATCATTTAAATGTGGAATCTAGGATATGACACAAATGAACATATGCATGAAACAGAAAAGCACTCAAGGATATAGACAACAGACTTGTGGCTTCCAAGGCAGAGAGAATTAGGGGAGCAATGGAGTAAGAGATTGGGGTTAAGAGATGTAAACTGGAGGATATGGAATGGATTGACAAATTCCTACTGTAGAGAACATAGAACTGTATTCAGTGATACTGAATACAATTCTATGTTCTCTACATAGAACTTTATATATATATATATATATATATAAGTACATATATATATATATAAGTATATATATATATTTTATATATATATACATATATATATAAAATATATATATATTTCCCTGGCAGTCCAGGAGATAAGATTCCGCACTTCCCCCGCAGGGGATGCAAGTTCAAACACTGGTCAGAGAACTAATCCAACATGCATCACAGTGTTTCAAAAAAAGATTGAAAATAGAATGTTTATATATATATATATATATATATATATATACACACACACACACACACACACACACACACACAATGGACATATACACATATATGTGCATAACTGTATCATTTTGCTGTAAAGCAGACATTAACCCAATGTTGTAAATCAACTATATTTCAGTTAAAACTAACATGACTGGGAAAAGAAAAAAGCAGTATATTTCATTGTAAAAAATGTTAATATCCAAAGAAAATTACTGTAAAAAAGACAGCCCACTACTTAATGGCAGTCGTGCTGAAATACTTAAGGAGACACAGACTGATATCTGCAACTTACCACATAATGCACCAAGGAAAAAGATTGATTGATGATTGGATAGAGAGATGTATAGAGTGGATAGAATGGTGAAAAATGAAGTAGTGTAAAATGGTTATAAATCCAGACCCCTACATATGCTGCCTACAAGAGACTCACCTCAAACCAAGGGACATATACAGAGTGAAAGGGAAAGGATGAGAAAAGGTATTTCATGTGAAGAGATCAAAAGAAAGCCAAAGTAGCAATACTCATACCAGATAAAATAGACTGAGATAAAGGTAATGAAATGAGACAAAAAGATCACTTCGTGTGATCAAAGGATTAATCTAAAAAGAAGATATATCAATTATAAATATATATGCACCCACCATAGGAACACCACAATACATAAGGCAAATGCTAACAAATATGAAAGGGAAATTAACAGTAGCACAATAATAGGGGCAGATTTGATACCCCACTCACACCTATGGATAGATCAAACAAACAGAAATTTAGCAAGGGAACAAAAACTTTAAATGATACAATGGACCAGTTAGACCTAACTGATATCTATAGGACATTTCACAACAAAACAATGAATTTCAACTTTTTCTCAAGTGCACATGAAACATTCTCGAGGATAGATCACATCCTGGGCCATAGAGCTAGCCTTTGTAAACTGAAAAAAATTGAAGTAATTTCAAACATCTTTTCTTATCACACTGTGGCAAGATTAGGTATGGCAAAAAGACACTACAATATTGTTAAGTAATTAGCCTTCAATTAAAATAAATTTTAAAAAAGATATCAACCACGGGGGGGGGGGGGAAACTATCAAAAATACAAATATATGGAGGCTAAACAACACACTTCTGAATAACCAACAAATCACAGAATAAACTTTAAAAGGCATCAAAATATGCATAGAAACAAATGAAAGTGAAAACATGACAACCCAAAACCTACGTGATTCAGTAAAAGTAGTGCTAAGGGGAAGGTTCATAGCGATACAAGCTTATCTCAAGAAACAAGAGAAAAACATCAAATAAGTGACCTAACTTTACACCTAAAGCAGCTAGAAAAAGAAGAAATGAAGAACCCCTGGGTTAGTAGAAAGAAAGAAATCATAAAAATTAGGGTAACAATAAATGGAACAGTAACAAAGTAAACTATAGCAAAACCCAGCAAAACTATAAGCTGGTTATTTGAGAAGATAAATAAAATAGACAAATCATTAGGCAGACCCATCAAAAAAGAAAGGGAGAACAATCAAGTCAAGAAAATTAGAA
Source organism: Muntiacus reevesi (assembly GCA_020226045.1). Classification (NCBI taxonomy): domain Eukaryota; kingdom Metazoa; phylum Chordata; class Mammalia; order Artiodactyla; family Cervidae; genus Muntiacus; species Muntiacus reevesi. The sequence goes on along the minus strand of JAGTXV010000429.1, from coordinate 765,115 downwards.
ATGAAAATGGAGAAATCACAGCAGACAACACAGAAATACAAAGGATCATAAGTGACTACTATCAGCAGTTGTATGACAATAAAATGGACAACTTGGAAGAAATGGACAAATATGTAAAAAAGCATAACCTTAAACATGTATATTATCTAGGGTGAAACAGATCACCAGCCCAGGCTGGATGCATGAGACAAGTGCTCAGGCCTGGTGCCCTGGGAAGACCCAGAAGAATCGGGTGGACAGGGAGGTGGGAGGGGGGATCGGGATGGTGAATACTTGTAAATCTATGGCTGATTCATGTCAGTGTATGACAAAAACCACTACAACATCGTAAAGTAATTAAACTTCCAACTAATATAAATAAATGAAAACAAAAACAAAAATAAAAAAGCATATCCTTCCAAAACTGAACCAGGAAGAAATAAATAATCTTAACAGAACCATCCCAAGCATGGAAAGCAAAACTGTAAGAAAAGTCTTCCCCCAAACAAACAAACAAACAAAAGCTCAGGACCAGATGGTTACCCTAGCCACCTGGAAAAAAAAGGTACAGAATGAAGTACAGAATGGGGCTGATTTGGGGAAATGGGTGAAGATGGGTGGGACCAACGCCTTCAGAAGTGGTGTGGGCAGAGAAGGTATATAGAAGGTATATGCCTGCACAGAGAGGGAAGGGTGTTTTATGCAGGTATCAAGAGGCAAGAGGATTTTGGGTAGGTTCGGCTTACCTTGACACATTTTCTGGACTTCAGTTGTCACAAGGTCTTCATCTTGTGGTCTACATCCCCTGGGTATCTGAAGAAGGCTATTCCATAACAGCTCTAGAGACTTGTGGCTTCCCAGTCACTTTAGTCATTTTGAAGACTCCCAGTGGTCTGTTCCAGAGCCCTGAGCAACCCTATATATACCGCTCCCCAGGGGGCCACACCCTTATACTTTATGAGATCAGCAAGTCACTTCCCTAGACAATGGAGGGCCTGGGTGAGCCTTGACATCACGAAGCCCCATCCTGACACCTCTAGGGGTGGATGGCGAGCAAGTCAGATGATTTGGTAGGAGAAATGAGGAATTTTTAATGCCCATTAAGAGCCCTCCATACTCACTGGCCATCCTCATTTCTCTAAGTTAACTCTGAAGAGTCACAATGCAAGGAGAGTGTGTCTCCTGTGTGTCTCCTCCAAACCTTGCCTCATAGCCACAGTATTCAGACTTTCATTCTGTTTTCTCTCACATATACCATTATCTAGTTTTCAATATCTTGCCTAAAACCCCTCCATGAAAATTAGGCTGTATTGGAGTGTCTGTGGGAATGAGAATCATCCCACTTTACTCCTACAAGGTGATCTTAAAGCACCTTGAAGACCATTTAATTCTGGGCCACCTACCAGAAACCTTTTCCATCCCACCGTCTATTCTCAGTGTTCATGTAATTCTCAGTTCTCTACTTTTCAGGCTGAAACACCTGTCTTTGTGGCTGTGAGATTGCACTGAATACACTTGCCTTTAGTCCACTTGGAGTTGTCTTGGTTCTAGTCTAGGGCTCATGGTCATCTCACTAGGTGTAATACACAGGCTTCAGTTTTGACAGGGTGATTAGGACGAGGCAGATAAGTACATTTTTCAGGTTGTGCAGAGTGATCCCAATAGTGAAAGAACCACCAGTAACTGATTAGCATTCCTAGGAAGGTGTCGAGGTTGCCCAGAAATTTGTGAGCCTTATATGCAAAATTCTTTTCAACATGTACCGTTGTAAATCTTTTCTCATCTTGTTTCCCTGCTGGCACCTCCACTGGAGCTTATCTTACAGTCAAGACCAAGGTGGAATTCATTTCCATGAAGAAGAGCTATCACAAGCTTCCAGCTTCTTGGAAGGACACACTGAGTAATCATGTCCTGCCCATCCAGTTCCCAAGGTCCCTCATTCAAGTTGTTGGCTATGGAGGAAAAGGGAATGAGTTGTGGGCTTCACATCAGTCCTTCTGTTCCTAATTGGCAATCAGGGTCAGCCAGCCTGAGGTGTGCCCTGGGGACACAGTTTTTTACTTAGTGGGACTTCCTTTGTTTCCTGTAAAGTGCTCACTTCTTAGTGTCCACTGGTTGCTATTCACTCAGGTTGCATCACACTGCCTCACAGTGTAAGAGGTAGAATAAAGCACACCATGAACAAACCCAAAAGATGACTCTTAAAATTTTTAGGGAAAAGAAAAAAACAAAAAACTAAACAATAATAGAAAAATGTGAAAAAGCCATGAGCCAACAGTTTATAAGAAAGAGGTAGCACTGGCCATTCACTTTATTAAGAGAAGTTTAAAAGAAATGAGCAGCCATTTGACAAGATAGATATGAAACTAGACCCTAACCACATTAAAAAGATATTTAATCTCACTAAGGTATGAAAAAAGATTATACTAAAATTCCCTTGAGAAATCAAACTGACCCAGAGGTGGCATAGACTTTAGAAATTTCCAACAGAGACATTAAAATACTTGGAATAAAAGTGTTTTCTATGTTGAAAATTAAGTAGAGATTTGTAAATCATAAAATAAGCCCAATTGCATTCATAGATATGTAAACTATATTGTCAGATGACAGACAGAGTGGACAGAATAAATGACAGATTAGACAGGGCAGCATGGGAGAAACTGTTCACTTGACGAGGGAGCAATAGAAAGTGTCCAGAATTAAGCACAGGCTACACCAATGTATGCAAAGTATGACACAGCATAATATTTTGAATTTTGCCGATAACAGTGCAGCACTGGTTAAACATTTGAAAAGCAATCAGTGTAATTCAACTTACTAAAGAACTAAAAATGAAACACAGTTGGGTCATCTTGATAAATGTTGAAAAATAATTTGATAAAATCAAACATCTGTTCCTGCATAGGGAAGTTCCCCTGCAGAAGAGATAGACTATTGACAGAATTATTATCGCGCTTCCCCTGTGGCTCAACTGGTAAAGAATCTGCCTGGCATGCAGGAGACCTGGGCTCCATCCCTGGGCTGGGAAGATTCGCTGGAGGAGGGTATGGAAACTCACTCCAGTATTCTTGCCTGGAGAATCCCCAAAGCCAGAGGAGACTTGTGGCTTACCAATTAGTGGTCAAAGAGTTGGACCTGACTGAGCAACTAAACAACAGACCCACATTTCTAAGAGAAGCTCTTAAAATAATAGAAATAGATGAGAAAATTCTCAGCCTAAACAAGGTGAAACAACAAGCCTAGACAGTAGAGTTGAATTATAAGTAACCTAGACACTAGAGCTGAGCTATAAAAGATTTTAGGCAATAAAATAACTCCCAGTTCAGTTCAGCTCAGTTCAGTCGCTCATTGATGTCTGACTCTTTGCGACTCCATGAATTGCAGCATACCAGGCCTCCCAGCCATCACCAACTCCCAGAGTCTACTCAAACCCATGTCTATCGAGTCGGTGATGCCATCCAACCATCTCATCTTCTGTCGTCCCCTTCTTCTCCTGCCCCCAATCCCTCCCAGCATCAAGGTCTTTTCCAATGAGTCAACTCTTTGCATGAGGTGGTCAAAATACTGGAGTTTCAGTTTCATCATCAGTCCTTCCAATGAACACCCAGGACTGATCTCCTTTAGGACGGACTGGTTGGATCTCCTTTCAGTTCAAGGGACTCTCAAGAGTCTTCTCCAACACCACAGTTCAAAAGTCCATTTTTTAGCACTCAACTTTCTTCACAGTCCTACTCTCACATTCATACATGACCACTGGAAAAAATATAACCTTGACCAGAATGACCTTTGTTGGCAAAGTAATATCTCTGCTTTTTAATATGCTATCTAGGTTGGTCATAACTTTCCTTCCAAGGAGTAAGCATCTTTTAATTTCATGGCTGCAATCACCATCTGCAGCGATTATGGAGCCCCCAAAAATAAAGTCTGACACTGCCAATAGTAGTGTAATTAGTGCATTCCACAGAAGAGAGAGGAGTAATGTTTAATACTCACTCAATAGAACAACTTTCTAGTTACATTCATAAATTATAGGAAACAGAAATGTCCAGAAAATAAACATAATATAAAATCTATTGATAATTTTGTATCTAATTAAGACTGTAAAATTTTAAGGGAATTTTTAAGAAAAAAAAATCTGCAAAAGATACAGCCCAATGAACAAAATCTTATTTTCGGTTTTTCCATAGTCTCAAAATAACTGACAAGAATGAATTTCATTTCAAAACATATTTTTCAAACACAGCAAGAAATTTTATGTTCAAATATAAGATTTTTTTACTTCTCAAGCTAAAAAAGTTTGTACTTTGCAGTGAAAACTTTGCTTCACTGATTTAGACAGAAATAAAAGCACATTGTGTGTCTTTACCTTGACAATATTTGTTGTATCACTGTGTATTTAGAATCAACTGCCTGAATGTAGGGTGTGTTTTAGTATGTTCCCTCAGGGACTGCATGCTGTGCAGGAAGTGGTCTCAAGGACTTCCAAACCATTAAGAATGCTCTATGGAATCAAGCAGTGGTAACCATGGCAGTCTGTGTTGGCAACAGCTGTTTAATAGGGTTTCCTGTTAATTAAGTACCTCATAGAAGACAATGACTTTTTAAATATAAGTACTAAAGCTGTGGCTACATGAAATATATGTCTACACCTATATACATATATGTATGTATACACTAAAATTTTATACCTTGTGAATAATAAATAAAATATTAAAACCTGACATAGATGACAACTAACTTTTAAAACTAAAGCCAAGAAAACTTGGTTGTGCAGGAGAGAATCTTTAATTACTCTTATTATTCTAGGATACTGGAGTATGGAAATGATAACAAAACCAGCCTTTATTTGGTTTTATTCTTGTAGTAAAACTTTTCGTGGGCATTGCCTTCCAGTATTACGTATACTGTATGTGGGCCATTCACCCAGCCCCACTTGTGGAAGGCCACTGCTCCAATCTAAATTCCTTAGCTAAAAAAGACCTAATCAATATTGGCTTTGTGACCTCAAAAAGAAAAAAAGCATTATTTTCCATACTTCCTTCCCTCCTACCTCCCCACTTTTCCTTTTCTTTTCTTCCTTATTATATAATTGCTAAAACTTCGTTTGCATTTATAGTTGTTACAAAACAGTGGCTCTATTCCCCATGATGTACAATGCATCCTTTTGTTCATCTTACACCTAACACTTTATACCTCCAACTCCCCCGCCTCTGTATTGTCCCTTCCACTCCCGCCTCCCCCCTGGTAACCAGTAGATTGTTCGCTATATCTGAGCCCCTAGTTTCATTATAGTCTCTACTTTTTGGGATTTTAAGATTGTATAAGTGATATCATATAGTATTTTTCTTTCTTATTTTATTAAATATTCTACCTTCCATATTGCTGCAAATGGCATTACTTCATACATTTTATGACTGAGTAGCTTTCCATACGTCTTCCTTGGTGGCTTCCTGGCCACCTGCCTGTCAAGGAGGACATATGGGTTTAATCCCTAGTTAAGGAAGGTCCCTTGGAAAAGGAAATGGCAGCCCACTGGTGTATTCCTGCCTTAAAAATTCCATGGGCAGAGGAGCCTTGGAGTGGTAGAGTCCTTAGGGTCGCCAAGAGTGGGACATGACTTAATGACTGAACAACGAGTGCCCCATAGTACAAATGTATTAAATCTTCATCCATCCATCTATTCTCTGTTGGAGATTGAGTTTGCTTCCATGTACAGGTGAATGGCGTGATTCAAGGAATATAGGGGTACATGTGTCTTTTTAAATTAACATCGCATTTTTTAAATATTTTTTTAAAGGCACTGCTAGGTCATATATTGTTACATGTTTCATTTTCTCAGAAATCTCCATACTGAAAACCACCAATATTTTACTCTTAAGAAATACCCTTTAGTAAGCAATTTTAGTCAAGACTATATTTTTCCAGTGTTCACTTATGAATATGAGAGTTGGACTGTGAAGAAAGCTGAGCGCCAAAGAATTCAAGTTTTTAAACTGTGGGGTTGGAGAAGAATCGAGTGTCCCTTGGACTGCAAAGACATCCAACCAGTCCATCCTAAAAGAGATCAGTCCTGAGTGTTCATTGGAAGGACTGATGCTGAAGTTGAAACTCCAAAACTTTGGCCACCTCACTCGAAGAGGTGACTAATTGGAAAAGACCCTGATGCTGGCAGGGATTGGGGGAAGGAGGAGAAGGGGACGACAGAGGATGAGATGGCTGGATGTCATCACTGACTCGATGGACATGAGTTTGAGTAAACTCCAGGAGTTTGTGATGGACAGGGAGGCCTGGCGTGCTGCGATTCATGGGGTCTCAAAGAGTCAGACACGACTGAGGGACTGAAATGAATTGAACTGAACTGAAGCAAGTTTGAATTTTTGAGGCTGTTAGTTGCTGGCATCATACCTTGAGGTGTAATAAACACTACTATGAGTCAATACCTTGTGGCAACTTGTATGCCTTTTTAGCAAATGGGACTGCCACCCAAACATGACAGGTCTCCCCAGCTAAGTTCCCACCACTGCACTCACACACAGAAACACCAACTCCTATTCTTTTTCTCTCGTGGGAAGTATATCATTGGGGATCAATCTGGACCAAGTTCTTCACCCTACTTTCTGGATAACTGTACATTCTGGTCCCACAGGACCCATCTCCCTCCCTCTTCACACCCTTATCCCTTTCCTGACCTCTCTGCACCCCTCTCCACACCCCACTACTTATCAGAGAAGTCAGAGACACATAATTATACATCAGGTTGATTTTATTTAATTTTCATTATTAATGTATTAATGTATGCTGTTAGTATCAGATTCAACACCTGTAGTGTTGCCGTTTCTCAGTGGGGGATCTTAGAATTGAATCAATTTGGGGAAGAGGGTGAAGATGGATTGGAAAGATGGCTTCAGGAGAATGGGTGTGTGCAGAGAAAGGGTATGTGCCAGGCAAGGGCCGTGGAAGATGTGTTAGGGGGACATGTCAATGGGCAAGAGAAGCTTGTGTGATTTCAGTGGACCTTGACACTTCTTTGGGACCTCTTGATAGGAGGTTATCTTTTCTTCATAGGTATCTGGAGAGAGCTGGTCCATAACAGCTCTAGAGCCTTATGGCCTCTCAGTCAACTCAGTCATTTTGAAGTCACCCAGTGGTCTGCTCCAGAGCCCTGAGCAGCCTTCTATATACCCCACCCCTTAAGGTTTATGAAGTCAGTAAGTCATTTCCCCTGACAATGGCGGGCCTAGGTGAGCCGTGACATCACAAAGCACAATCCTGACACCTCTAGGGGAGGATGGGGAGCAACTGAGATGATTTGGTGGGAGAAATGAGGCATTTTTAATGTCCCTTAAGAGTCCTTCAAACCCACCTGTCTTCTTCACTTCTCTAAGTCAACTCTGAAGTATCACAATGCAGGGAAAGTGTTTCTCCTTCAAACCTTGCCCCACAGCCACAGTATTCAGGCTTTTATTCTGTTCTCTCTCACATATACCATTATCTAGTTTTCAATATCTTGCCTAAAATCCCTCCCTGATAATTAAACTGTATTGAAGTGTCTGTGGAAATCATTCCACTTTTATGATCTTAAAACACCTTGAAGACCATTTAATTCTGGGTCACCTATCAGAAACCTTTTCCATCACATCTCCTTTTCTCAGTGTTCATGTAGCTCTCCTCATTTTTCTGGTTTCCAGTCTGAAACCCTTGTCTTCACGCTGTGAGAACGCAATGAAATCACTTGATTTTGCTCCACATGGAGCTGTCTTGTTTCAAGTCTAGGGTTCATGGTCATCTAACTAGGTGTACTGCCCAGGCTTGGAATTTAACAGGATGATGGGGATGAGGAAGACAAATGCATGCTTCAGGTTGTGCTGGGGGATCCCAAGATAGAAATCTTCACCTACAACTGATTTGTATTCCCAGGAGTGGATGGAGCTTTCCCGGAGATGTCTGAGGCTCATGTGCAAAGATCTTCTCAACATATACCCTCACAAATCACTTTTCTCATCTTGTTTTCCTGCTGGAACTTCTAGAGGAGATTACCTCATAGTTGAAACTGTGGTGGAATTCATTTCTATGAAAAACTGCCACAAACTCCTGGCTTCTTATAGGAAACACTGAGTAATCATGTCCTGTCCATCCAGTTTCCTAGGTCTCTCCTTAAGGTGGCTGGTTCTGGAGGAAAGGGGAATGAGTAGTTTGCTTCACTATAATCCTTGTGTTCCTAATTGACAAGCAGATTCAGTCAGCCTGAGGTGTTTCTCTGGGGACACAGTTTTTTGCCTTAGTGGGACTTCCTAGGAAACTTCCACAGGAAACTGTGAAGTGTTCATTTCCTGGTGTCCACCAGTTACTTATTCACCAACTACGCATCACACTGCTTAAAATTTTAAGAGATAGATGAAAACACAACATAAACAAACCCAGAAAGGGACTCTTAAAATTTTTAGAACAAAGAACCTAGAACTTGGTAGCAAAATGAAAAAGACATGAGCCGAGTACATAAGAAAGATGTTCCACTAGCCATTCACTTTGTAAGAGATGTTTAAGAGACATGAACAGCCAAATGACAAGAAAGATATGGAGTTAGACCCTAAACACATTATAAAGATATTTATTATCACTAAGGTAAGATAAATCATTTTAATATTCCGTTGAGAAATCAAACTTACCCAGAAGTGGCATAGATTTTAGAACTTTCAGTGACCCTAAAATGCTAGGAATAATTGCAGGTTTTATGTTATAAAATTAAGTAGAGACATGGAAATCATAAAATAGACTGAATTTCATCTTATAGATTTGAAAGCTATAGTGTAAGATGACAAATAGTGTGGATAGAATAAATGACAGATGAGGCAGTGCAGCAGGAGAAAACTGTGCATTGAACAGGGAGCAATAGAATGTGCACAGACTACACCAATATATACAATGTTTGCACAGCAAAATCTAATGATTTTTGTACCCATAAGAATGTAATATTGGTTAAATTTTGAAACTCCAAAAGTGTAATTCAACTTACTAAAGAACTAAAAATGGGAAACACAGTAAATGCTGAAAAATAATTTGATAAAATATAATATTTATTCCTGGGTTGGGAAGATCCCATGGAGTAGGGCATGGCAACCCACTCCTGTATTCTTACCTGGAAGTTCCCCGAGGCCAGGGGAGCCTGTTTGGCTTACACTCCATGGGGTCACAAAGAGCTGGACACAAGTGAACGACTGAGCACATTCTGTATAAAATTTCTTAACAAACTAGAAAGAGAAAACTTCCTCAACCTGAGGAAGCTAGTAAACTGTATAACTAACATAACACTTTGTGGTAGAACACTGACTGTTTTACCTCTGTGATCAGATGTCCACTCTGTTTATATTGAATTTCTGTCCATGAAGGCTTTCTGGGAAATGATAAAGAACTTACTCAATTTGGAAAAGAATTAAACTGCTTTTATTTGTCAGAGATATCTATGTAGACTATCCAATGAACTCTACAGCAGCAGAATTATTAAACCTAAGAATTAATTTAAGCAATCTTACAAATTATACAGATATTACAATTTAATTAATTTCTTTTCTATATAATAGGACATAATTAAAAATTAAAATAAAAAATAATAACAGTAACATTGAATTTAAAAAAGGAGTCTAACAAATTATATGAAATGCATGAAGGCAAAAAAAAAACATAAAAGAAAAAAATGGTCAACAAATTTGTACAGTAAATTCACGAAATAAATATATACAGAGGGCAATTAGCATGCAGGGTACACCAAATTGATGGCTCTAATGAGAGAACAGACTAGAACAAATGTGATGAGGATATGAAAAAAATTTTGAACTTTCATGCACTTGTTATTGGAAAACAAAATGATACAGCCCTGGTGGAAAACACCTGGTGGAAGTTGCTTAAAAATTAAACATTGGGCTACCATATGACCCAGAAATCCCACTGCTATGTTTATATCAACAAGAATGAGAGGGGGAAAGTTTACTTAAAGATGTACAGATGAGTGTTCATAGCAGTCTTATATCTAATAGTCAATAAGTTTTGATGAACAAGATGGCAGAGGGATAGTTGAACATGGAGTATGTCCATGGAGTATGGACACATCAGGAATACACGTTCAGAGATAGAAGTGCTTGCAGAATGCCTGATAAGAAATGACAAGAGTACCTGACCAGCGGAAAAGAATATATGGAACCACAAAATTCTGTAGGATGAAGGAACTAGGAGGGAAAACAGTAGTGGTAGTGGGACTGGACCTGCCCTTGATGGGTGGAAGAAATGAAGTAGGGGTCTTATCCCCACATGGGAGCAAATGTCTGGATCAGAGGAGAAACATTTAAGACTGAGAGTGAAACAGCTGGTCTGCAAAACGCCTAAATGGAGTGTGAATCAAACAGTCCTTCCTGCAGCCATACACACCCCAGAGAGAGATGAAGGTATCCTAGAAGACACAGAAACTGAGAGCTGGAATTTTGGGATTGTGAGCAATCCCAGGATGAGGGCTGCTGTTCACTGTGGAGAGAGTGGCTGGCTTTACTTTGGGGGGCTCCAAAATCACTGCAGATGGTGATTGCAGCCATGAAATTAAAAGATGCTTACTCCTTGGAAGGAAAGTTATGACCAACCTAGATAGCATATTAAAAGCAGAGACATTATTTTGTCAACAAAGGTCCGTCTAGTCAAGGCTATGGTTTTTCCAGTGTTCATGTATGGATATGAGAATTGGACTATAAAGAAAGCTGAGTACCAAATGATTGATGCTTCTGAGCTGTGGTGTAGGAGAAGACTCTTGAGAATCCTTGGACTGCAAGGAGATCCAACAGGTCCATCCTAAAGGAGATCAGTCCTGGGTGTTCATTGGAAGGCCAATAATTTGGCCACCTAATGTGAAGAGCTGAGTCATTTGGAAAGACCCAGATGAGAAAAATTGAGGGCAGGAGGAGCAGGGGACAATAGAGGATGAGATGGTTGGATGGCATCACAGACTCAATGGACAGGGGTTTGGGTACACTCCGGCAGTTGGTGATGGACAGGGAGGCCTGGCGTGCTGCGATTTATGGGTTTGCAAAAGTTCTGTCACGACTGAGTGACAGAACTGAACTGAGGGAGGGGATCTGGGTGGTAAATTCCTGTGGAGGAATGCCAGGCACCATGGAAGCAAGGTGACACTGCTGAGTCAATCATAGGGCTGGAGCCATCACCATAGCCTCTCCCAGCTTCGGCACCTGAACAATAGAGAGGCTGGCACGTCAAGCTCCTGGCTCACTTGACTACAGATTAGGACCACCTAAGATGCCCCTTAACGATCCTGACATTGATATCTACAGAGTAGAACCCCAGCCAGGGGCCCTTCTATGTGCCTGATGTGTGAATCACCAGAGAAGGACGCCAGGCAAGGGAGCACTCTAAGTGGCTGAAAGAGCAGATCTATGGAGAAAGACTAGCCAAAGAGACCTCCTGATCACCAGCTACAAGAGGCTGGAAGAAAGATTCTAATAGGGCCATAACTCCTGTGCAGAGGCAGTCCATGCCCCTGTACACTTGATGCAGCCAGGATCCCCACAAGCCATGAAGTTAAGTCAACTTCAAGGTCAACTCTCCCTGGGGCATAACTACCACAGGTAAAAAATATATTGTGTCTATGCATGCAGGGTCACAATAGTAGAGTCTGACTCTTTTTGACCCTGTAGACTGTGGCCTGATAGGCTTCTCTGTCAGGGAAGGTGTTTCTACAGGCAAGAACACTGGAGCATATTGGCCAATACTTGTTTCCATGCCCTTCTAGAGCACTATATTTCATGCTGCCCTAGTAGTAACCCCCCTGACCACCTGGTGCTGCAAGAAACCCTGTGGCCCAAACAGCAACAACTCCACATCTGGCCCTCACAGGGGCAAACCTAAGTCCTCCATGGCAGCCTCAGGAGAAAACCCAGTGGATGATCCACACTTGGAAGTGGAAATAAAACCACATTCGAAACCCAGGGGCAGTGTGGCTAGGAAGAAGGAACAAGTCCCAAAAACTTCCTACCAGCTGTACAAGCTGCAGATTAAATCCATACGATCAACAAGGCAGATTCTGTGTGTATGGAAATTATTAAAGGACGTTGAGATCTCCTAGAAAAGAAAACACACTATTTCTGATAGCTGTGAACATTGGAGGCAAGAAAACATAGTAATAGGACCAGATTTACAATCTGAGCTGAACCCACATCAGGTCCAGAGTCAGAGGAGTTTTGGAGGAAATCCTAGGGCGGTGAGGTGGACTGTGACTTCCAGCAAGGTAAAGGAATCTGATAGCAGTGACTCAAGAAAAACATATAAGTTTAATGTTTTGACTTGCTCTATAGATGTTGAAGCTGAAACTCCAATACTTTGGCCACCTGATGCAAAAAGTTGACCCATTGGAAAAGACCCTGAGGCTGGGGGGGATTGAGGGTAAGAGGAGAAGGGGACGACAGAGGATGAGATGGCTGGATGGCATCACCAACTCGATGGACATGAGTTTGAGTAAACTCCAGGAGTTTGTGATGGACAGGGAGGCCTGGTGTGCTGTGATTCATGGGGCCGCAAAGAGTTAGACATGACTGAATGACTGAACTGAACTGAACTGGAATGATAGATTCTCTTGCATTTTTTACTTTTTCTTTCCTTTTTTCTCTCCTCTGTTGTAGTTGTCAATTTTTCCCCTTATTTCTTTCTTTTTCCATTAAAAAAATTTTCTTTTCTTTATTCTTCTAATTTTTAAAAACTATTATATTTTTTTCTACATTTATTCTCTTAATTGCCTTTCCACTGTTCCTTTCCCCTTGCAGTTAACCTTTAATGTATATAAATATTCTTTGTCTACTTCTAACTTTGCATATTTATTCTTTCTTTCCTTTGTTTCTTTCCTCTCAACATTTTGTTAGTTTTACTTCCATTGCTTTAATCCCCACTTGCCATATTACTTTAGTTTTGCTTTCCAGTTTGTGTTTTAATTAATTTTGTTCTTAACTGGTAGATATCATATTTTGGTTTCTTTTTGCTGTGCTAAACTATTTTTTTATTTTTGTTGGACTGTTTTGATTTTGCTTATGCGTGCGTATGGGAATATATGTGTTCAGTTTAGTCACTCAGTCGTGTCTGACTCTGTGACCCCATGAACCGCAACACGTCAGGCCTCCCTGTCCATTATCAACTCCCGGAGTCCACCCAAACCCATGTCCATTGAGTAAGTGATGCCATCTAACCAACTCATCCTCTGTTGTCCCCCTCTCCTCCTGCCCTCAATCTTTCCCAACATCAGGATCTTTTCAAATGACTTGGCTCTTCACATCAGATGATTGGAAGTATTTGAGTTTCAGCTTCAACATCAGTCTTTCCAATGAACACCCAGGACTGATCTCCTTTAGGGTGAACTAGTTGGATGTCCTTGCAGTCCAAGGGACTCTCAAGAGTCTTCTCCAACACCACAGTTCAAAAGCATCAATTCTTTGGCACTCAGCTTTCTTTGTAGTCCAACTCTCACATCCATACATGGCCACTGGAAAAACCATAGCCTTGACTAGACAGAGCTTTGTTGACAAAGTAATGTCTCTGCCTTCCATTATGCTGTCTAGGTTGGTCATAACTTTCTTTCCAAGGAGTAAGAATCTTAATTTCATGGCTGCAATCACCATCTGTAGTGATTTTGGAGCCCAGAAAAATTAAGTCAGTCACTGTTTCCACTGTTTCCCCATCGACTTGCCATGAAGTTATATATTCCATTATTTTAATTATTTGCCTAATATTGTAACTGCCATTTGTCTGGGGTTCATATTTGTTTTCTCTTTTTTGGATATATATTTTAATCTAACTTTATTCCATAACAAATCACTTATATTATCTCTATTCCTGGTCAGAGATCCAACCTTGGGCCTTTGGAGTGAGAGTAGTGGCTCCAGCCTCTGGACAACTGGAGAACTCCTAACCAAAGTGAGTATCAGATAGAATTCACACAGAAGAAACCACTTGAATACAAAACCTGGAATCACCCCAACCACCAGTGGCACCCATTGTAGGACACTTCATCAAAACAGCAAACAAGAGAAAAATACAAACCCAATCATCAGCAGACAGGATTACAGCCTCATCATCTCTGCACACCAGAAGAAAAAGAAAAGTATTTGGCAGAAATCTCACTATTTGAAAACTTTACAGAAACTACTGGACCAAATTTAGGAGTGTAGGAAACAAAAGGAAGAAAGAGCTCGACTTTGAAGCCTGGGGAAAGGAGACATTAAACACAATAAGGTTTTTGAAAATTGATGAAAAGTCAAAGAGATGCTGCACAAATAAAGGAACAAACTAGAAACACAGAAGTCGAAATAAATGAAGAGGAAATAGGCAAACTTCTTGAAAACGAATTCAGAATAACGATAGTAAAAATGGCTAAAAACCTTAAAAACAGAATGGAGAAAATGCAAGAATCAATAACAAATACCTAGAAAAATTAAAGAATAAGTATATAGGGACACATATCACAAATACTGAAATTAACAGTACTCTAAAAGGAATCAATAGTAGAATATCTGAAGCAGAATAATGGATCCGTGAGTTGGAAAGTAAATAACTGTTGAAGAGCAAAGTAAAAAGAATGAAAAGAACTGAGGATAACCTCATAGACCTTTGGGACAATATTAAATGCACCTATATTCAAATTATATTCCTCTTCCCAAAGGAAGAGAGAAAGAAAGAAAAAAAAAAAAAGGGTATGAGAAAATTTTTGAAGAGATGCTAGTTGAAAATTTCCCCAACATGAAAAGAAATAGTCAATAAAATCCAAGAGGTGCAAAGAGTCCCTTACAGGATAATCCCAAGGGAAAAACACCAAGACACATATTAACCAAATTAACAAAGATTAAACATGAAGAAAGAATATTAAAAACAGCAAGGGAAAGGCAACAAGTAACATACAACAGAAACCCCCTACGTTTAACAACTGCTCTTTGGATAGCTGCTCTGCAGGCCAGAAGGAAATAGTAGCATATATTTAAAGCACTGAAAGGGAAAAATCCACAATTAAGAATATCCTACTTGACAAGGATCTCCTTCAAAATTGGTGGAGTAATCAAAAGTTTTTCAGATAAGGAAAAGGTAAGAGAATTCACTACCAAAAATAACAGGCTTAGAACTTATGTTAAAGGGACTTTTATAGGCAAGAGGTAAAAGAAAAGGAAAAAGCATTTACAAAATCAACTGCAATCGATTAAGAAAGTGGTAATAGGAGCACATATATCAATAATTACTTTAAATGCAAATGAATTAATGCTCCAAACAAAGACACACTGGTTGAATGGATTAAAAAAAAAAGACCCGGGGGCGGGGGGGGGGGGGAGGAGTGTGTTCTTAATGTGTCAGAGGAATAGGATGTGCAGACCACTTTCTCCCCAGGAAATTCATCAGAAGATCATTTGAATGCTGAGCAACTTCCTCAAAACAATTCCTGAATGCTGGCAGAGTTCACCAGGCACCCAGTTTATTGTGATCCACAGAGTCAAAGTTTTTGGCATAGTCAATAAAGCAGAAATAGATGTTTTTCTGGAACTCTTGTTTTTTTTGATGATCCAGCAGATGTTGGCCATTTGATCTCTGGTTCTTCTGCCTTTTCCAAAGCCAGGTTGAACATCTGGAAGTTCACAGTTCACATATTGCTGAAGCCTGGCTTGGAGAATTTTGAGCACTACTTTACTAGCCTGTGAGATGAGTTCAATTGTGCAGTAGTTTGGTCGTTTGGCATTGCCTTTCTTTGGCATTGGAATGAAAACCGACCTCTTCCAGTCCTGTGGTCACTGCTAACTTTTCCAGATTTGTTGTCATATTGAGTCACTTTCACAGCATCATCTTTTAGGATTTGAAATAGTTCAACTGAAATTCCATCGCCTCCACTAGCTTTGTTCATAATGATGTTTCCTAAGGCCCACATAACTTTGCATTCCAGGATGTTTGACTCTAGGTGAGTGATCACACCATCGTGATTACCTGGGTCATGAAGGTCTTTTTTGTACAGTTCTTCTGTGTATTTTTGCCACTTCTTCTTAATATCTTGTTTCTGTTAGGTCCATACCATACCTGTTCTTTATTGAGCCCATCTTTGCATGAAATGTTCACTACATATTTCTAATTTTCTTGAAGAAATGTCTAGTCTTTCCCATTGTATTGTTTTTCTCTATTTCTTTCCACTTATCACTGAGGAAGGTTTTCTTATGTCTCCTTGCTCTTCTTTGGAACTCTGCATTCAAATGGGTATACGTTTTCTTTTTGCCTTTGCTTTTTGCTTCTCTTCTTTTCACAGTTATTTGTAAGATTTCCTCAGACAGCCATTTTGATTTTTTGCATTTATTTTTCTTTTTCTATTAACTTGCAAGAAAAGATCCTATAGCAAATTATAACAAATTTCAGATATGCATATTTTATAAGTTTTGTGATTGATTTCATTTTTTAAGTTTAGTATTGTATTTTGGAGAGTCTAACCACTACTCTAAACTTTTCTTTTTTTTTAATTAATTTTTGTGTATTAATTGGAGGCTAATTACTTTAAAATATTGTAATGTTTTTTGCCAAACATTGGCATGAATCAGCCATGCATGTACATATGTCCTTCATCCTGAAACACCTTCCAGCTCCCTCCTCACCCCAGACCTCACGGCCGACCCAGTGCAAAGGCCCTGAGCAACCTGTCTCATGCATTGAGCCTGAACTGGTGATCTATTTCCATATGGTTATATACATGCTCAATGCTAGTCTCTCAAATCATCCCGCCTCGCCTTCTCCCACAGAGTCCAAAAGTCTGTTTTTATCTTTGCTGTTTCACATGTAGGGTCATTTTTACCATCTTTCTACATTCCATATATATGCATTAATATACTTCTTGGTATTTTTCTTTCTGATTTACTTCACTCTGTATAATTGGCTCCGTTTCAACCAGCTCATTAGAGCTGATTCAAATGCATTCTTCTAATAGCTAAGTAATATCCTATGGTGTATATGTAGCACAGCTTTTTTACCCATTCCTCTGCCAAAGGACATCCATGATGCTTACATGTCCTAGCTATTGTAAAGAGTGAGTGTTATGATGAATGATGGGGTACGTGTGTTTCTTTCAATTCTGGTTTCCTCAGTGATCATGCCCTACAGTGGGATTGCTGGTTCATATGGCAGTTTTATTTCCAGGTGTTTTTTTGTTTTTCTTTTTAAGGAATATCCACACTGTTCTCCATAGTGATTGTACTAGTTTGCATTTCAAAGAACAGTGTAAGAGGGTTCCCTTTTCTCTGAACCCTCTTCAGCATTTATTGTTTGTACAATTTTTAACAGCAGCCATTCTGAACATCGTGAGATGGTACTTCATTGTGGGTTTGATTTGCATTTCTCTGATAATGAGTGATGTTGAGTATGTTTTCATCTGTTTGTCTGCCACCTGTAAGTCTTCTTTGGAGAAATCTCTTTTAGTTCTTTGGCCCATTTTTTAATTGGGTTATTTATTTTTCTGGTATTGAGCTGCTTATGTATTTTTGAGATTCTTTGCCACTTTGTTTGCTATTATTTGAAGGCTGTATGTTCATCTTGTTTATAGTTTCCTTCATTGTGCAGAATCTTTTAAGTTTAATTAGCTCTCATTTGTTTATTTTTGCTCCTATTTTCTTTACTCTGGCATGTGGGTCAAAGAGGATCCTACTGGGATTTGTGTCAGAGAGTGTTTTCTCTGGGCTTTCCTTTAGGAGTTTTATAGTTTCTGGCCTTACATTTGGATCTTTAATCCATTTTGAGTTTATTTTTGTCTATGGTGTTATAAAGTGTTCTAGTTTCATTCTTTTACATGTGGTTGACCAGTTTCCCCAGCACCACTTGTTAAATAGATTGTCTTTTTTCGATTATATATTTTCTCCTCCTGTGTCAAAAATAAGGTGTCCATAGGTTCATGGATTTACCTCTGACCTTTATGTTTTGTTGCATTCATCTATATTTCTGTCTTTGTGCTAGTACTATACTGTCCTGATGACTGTAGCTTTGCAGTACAATCTGAAGTCAGGCAGGTTGACTCCTACAGTTTCATTCTTTCTCCAGATTGCTTTGACTATTCAAGGTTTTTTTGTATTTCCATACAAATTCTGAAGTTATTTGTTCTTGTTCTGTCAAAAATACCTTTGGTAGCTAGATAATTACTTTAAATACTATAAATTACTTTAAATTAATTTCTTTAATTACTGTAAATGGATTAAATGTTCCAACCAAAAGACACAGACAGACTGAATGGATACAAAAACAAGACCCATATATATGCTGTCTACCAGAAACCCACTTCATATGTAAAGCACATATAAAGTCTTTATCAAGATTAAGACACAAAATGTGCATTTATTTATGTCTAAATCACTGAAACAAAATATTCATTGCAAGGCACAAACTTTTTTAGCTTGAAAAGTACAAAATCTTAAGTTGGAACATAAAGTATATTAATTCAATTGTCAGTAATTTTGAAAATATGGACCAAACAAAATTATGTTAATTAGGGCTGCTTAAACTCTAAATTTCACAGATTTTTTTTCTTACATTTTTACAGTCATTATTATTTCCTTTAATTTATGAATGTAACTAGAAAGTTGCTCTATTGAGTGGGTGTTAAAAATTGCTCTTCTCTTTTGTGTGGAACACACTGTTTAACACTACTGTTGGGAGAAGTTTATTGCCTAAAACCTTTTATAATTCAGCTCAAGTGTTCTAGGTGTTTTATAATTCAGCTATGCTGCCTAGGCTTATTGTGCTGCTTTGTTTAGGCTGAGGATTTTCTCATTACTTTAAATATGTTACGAGTTTCTGTTAGGAATTATTGTCTGTTGTTGTTTACTTGCTCAGTAGTATCAAACTCTTTGTCATCCTATGGAGAGTAAGGCAACCAGGCTCCTCTGTCCATGGGGATTCTTCAGGCAAGATCACTGGAGTGAGTTGCCTTTCACTCCTCCAGGGGATCTCCTCAATCCAGGAATAGGTATTAGATTTTATCAAATTATTTTTTCAGCATTTGTTGAGATGACCCTATTGTGTTTCACTTTTAATTCTTTGGTAAGATGAATTACATCAATGGGTTTTCAAAGGTTTAACAATGCTTCATACTTAGGGAGACAAAAATCAATAGATTATTCTATGCATATTTTATGTATATATAGGTGTATTCTGTGCACTTTCTATTGCTACCTCTTCAAGTGAACAATTTTCTCCTGCTGCATTTTCTAATTTGTCATTTGTTCTATCCACTGTGTTTGTCACCTGACACTATAATTTTCATATCTACCAGATGAAATTGGGTCTATTTGATGGGCTCCATTTTTTACTTAATTTTACAACATACAAAGCACCACTGTTATTCCAATATTTTAGTGCCTGTCTGCAGTTTCTAAAATCTGTGCCACTTCTGGGTCAGTGTAATTTCTCAAGGGAATTTTAATAGATTTTTCTTACCTTAGCAAGATTACTTTAAAAAAAAAATATGGTGAGAGGCTAATTCCATACCTTTCTTGTGTATTGGCTGCTCATGTCTTTTACACATATCTTAATAAAGTTAAAGACCAGTGCCACATCTTTCTGTACAGTATTTGAAACTTTTTCACTACTCAGAGGTGATACTTCATTAGTATAACTTTTGTATCGCTAATAATACACTGGGCTTCTCAAGTGGCACAGTGGTAAAGAATCTGCCTGCAAAGGCAGGATCCAAAGGAGATGCGAGCTGGGAAGACCCCCTCAAGGATTAAATGAAAATTCACTCCAGAATTCTTGCCTGAAAAATGCATTAATTTCATATCGTATTGATTTTATTTTATTTTCATTATTAATGTTGCTGTTTGTATAAGATTCAACATCTGTACTGTTGACCATTTGTCAGAGGCGAGACCTTCAAAGGTTTCAGAGGTTTCTAACCAGACTCTGAAGTCACTGGCTGCCCACCAGTGCAGCTGGAACGGGAGGGGTCTCCACGAACTCTGGGACCTCCTCCAGTTAGTTCTGATTCAGCTCTTCACTCAACTTGGAACACTGACTATGAAGATTTGAGTCTCTGATTTTCTTCAGTTTCTCTGAGGTGGCAGTTTTTTTAAGAAGCTTTCTTGATCAGCTTTGTCTGCACGTGCTTATCCACTCTCACGGTTACCTTGACTACCTGGGGAAAATGAGAGGGAGCACAGAATGGAACTGATTTAAGGAAAAGGGTGAAGATGATGGGAATTGATGGCTTTGGGAGAAGGGATGTGGGCAGAGATGGGGTATTTACCAGGAAAAGACAAGGGAAGCAGTCTTATGGGGTGGTGTCACCGTGCAAGAGAAGCCTGGGTGGGTTCATCTCACCTTGACACTTATTTTGGACTTCAGTTGACAGAAGAACTTCATCTTTTTGTCCTTGGTCTATAGAGTCAGCTGTTCCATAACTGCGCTAGAGCTGTGTGGCTCCCATCACCTTTGTCGTTTTCGAGATCCCCACTAGTCTGCTCCAGAGTGCCTGAGCACCCATATGTATATAGCCCTCCCAAGGGGGACATACTCTTATGCTTTATGAGGTCAGGGAGTCACATCCCTAGCCAATGGTGGGCCAGTGTGAGCCTTGACATCACAAAGTCCCATCCTGGCAGCTCTGGGGGAGGATGAGAAGTAAATCAGATATTTTGATGGGAAAATTGACATTTTTAATGCTCCTGTGGAGCCCTCCAAACTCACCTGCCATCGTCAACTCTCTAAGCCAACTCAGATGCATCACATGGCAGGGAGAGTGTGTCTCTTCCAAACCTTGCCTCTCAGCCACACTATTTGGGGTCTCATTCTGTTCTCACATTTCACCCCATTATGTAGTTTTTAATATCTTGCTTAAAATCCCTCCATGATAATTAGGCTTTGGAAGTGAGAATCATTTCACTTATCTCCTACAAGTGGTCTCAAAGCACCCTGAAGATCTTTCAACTCTGGGCCACCTATCCATCCCACCTCCTCTTCTCAGTGTTCATATAGCTCTACTCAGTTTTCTAGTTTCAAGTCTGAAATCCCTGTCTTCAGGCTGTGAAAATGCACTGAATACTCTTGGTCTTACTCCACTTGGAGTTGTCTTATTTCAAGTCTAGGACTCATGGTCACCTCATTATGTGTACTACCCAGGCATTCATTTTAACTGGGTGATGGGAATGAAGCACATAAATGCATGCTTCAGGTTTTTCTCAGTAATAAATTGCAGGAAATGGCCACCTGCTACTGATTATTATTCACAGGAAGGCATGGAGCTTGCCCAGAGCTGTGTGAGCCTTGTGTGCAAAGGTCTTTTCAACATATGCCTACACAAATCCCTTTTCTCATCTTGTTTTACTGCTGGGGCCTCCACTGGAGCTAACATAACAGTCAAGAACATATTGGAATTCATTTCCATGAATAGCTTCTACAAGCTTCCAGATTCTTGGAGGAAACACAGTAATAATGTCCTGCCTATCCAGTTCCCAAGGTCCCTCACTCAAGTTGTTGGCTCTGGAGGAAAGGGGAATGAGTTGTAGGCTTCACTGCAGTCCTTGTGTTCCTAATGGAGTAGCAGGGTCAGCCAGGCTAAGGTGTGCCCCTGGGGACACAGTTTGTTGTCTTAGTGGGATTTCCCTCATTTCCCTTGAAGTGCTCACATCCTGATGTATACTGGTTGCTTATTCAGCCAGGATGCATCACATTGCTTAAAATTCTAAGAGGTAGAACAACGCACACCATAAACAAACCCAAAAGATTACTCTTAAAGTTTTTAGAAGAAATAACCTAAAACATGATAGAAAAATGTGAAAAAAGCCATGAGCAATTTCTAAAAGATGTAACACTGGCCTTTAACTTTGTTAAGAGATCTTTGTTTAAAAGATACGAGCAGCCAATTCACAAGAAAGCCAATTCACAGTTCACATGGAACCAGCCCCTAGCCACATTAAAAAGATATTTAATTTCACTAAGGTAAAAAAAAAAATCATATTAAACTTCCCTTGAGAAATCAAACTGACCAGAAATGGCATAGATTTAAGAAGTTGCAGAAACTTTAAAAATATTTGGAATATTTTATGTTGCCAAATTAGTTAGAAAAATGAAAATCATAAAATAAACCCAATTTCATCTGGTAAATATGAAAAATATAGTGTCAGATGACAAACACAGTGGATAGAACAAATGACAGACTAGACAAGATAGCAGGAGAAAATTGTTCAACTGAAGAGTTAGCAATGGAAACTGCACAGACTACACCAATATATACAATGTTCACACAGCATAATCTAATGACTTTTGTTCCCCTATGAAATTTTAACCCCCCATTGGTTAAACTTTTGACCATTAGTGTAATCAACTTACTAAAGAACTAAAAGTGAAAGAGCAGAGCCATCTCAATAAATGCTGAAAAATAATTTGATAAAATCTAATATCTGTTCCTGAGTTGGGAAGGTCCCCTGGAGAAGTGATAGCCTAACCACTTCAGTAATTTTAGGCTTCCCTGATGGCTGAGCTGGTAAACAGTCAGCCTGGCAAATAGGACACCTGGGTTATACTCCTGGGTTGGGAAGATCTCCTGGAGGAGGGCATGAAAATCCACTCCAGTATTCCTGCCTGGACAATCCCCAAGGTCAGAGAAGCCTGGTTGGCTTACACTCCATGGGGTTGCAAATAGCTCACCACAATTGAGTGATTGAGCTCATTCTTTATAATATCATTTAGCAATCTAGAAATTGAAAAACCTCCTCAACCCATGACTGTAATAAACTTTATAACTAATATCATGCTTTGTGGTAGAATAATGAGTGTTTTACTTTTAAGATCAGAGTCAACAAAAAGTTGTCAACACATCATATTGAATCTCTGTCCATGAAGTCATAATAGAAAATGATTGAGAAATTATCCAGTTTGGAAAAGAAGAATTAAACATTTTAGTTGTAGTGACATATATGTAAAATATCCAATGAAATCTATGGCAACAGTAGAATAACTAAAATTAAGAATTATTTTAAACAGTCTTGCAAGATATACAGATGATATATAAAATTTAATTAGTTGCTTTTCTATATACTAGGACACATAATTGAAAATTAAAACAAAATAAAAACTAACATTGAAGTATGAAAACTTTAAGAATCTGACAAAATATATGAAAGGCACCAATGAAAAAAAGACAAAAGTTTGAACAGGAAATTCACTGAATAAAGATATAGAGATGACAACTAAGCACACAGAGCACCCCAAAATGATGATTCTTGTAAGAGAACAGACAAGAACAAGTGTGATGAGGATGTGAAATGGGAATCTTGTATGAGAATAAAAGATGGTACAGCCATGGTGAAAAACAGTTTGGAACTTCCTTAAAAAGTTAATATTGGGTTACCATATGACTCAGCATTTCCATTCCTAGGTTGATACCAACAAATATGAAAAAAAAAAAAAAAAAGAATGTTAACCCAAAGACATGCACATGAATGTTCATAGCAGTCTTATTTCTAATAGTCAAAAAGTTGAAATGAACAAGATGTCAGAAGAAAAACTGGACATGAAATACATCTCTCTCCAGGGAAACATCAGTAATACACCTTCAGGCACAGATGTGCTTGCACAACACCAGCTGAGAGCAGACTGTAGTGACTGACCAGTGAAAAAGAATATATAGAACAACATAACTTGGTAGAATGAAGGAACTAGGGGGACAAACAGGTGTGTTATCAGGACTGGACCTGCCCTCCATGGGTGGCAGAACTGAAGTAGATGTCCAGTTCCTACATCGGAGTAATTGTCTGGATCAGAGGAGAAACATTTAAAGCTGAGTGAAACAGCTGATCTTTGGCAGCTTAAATGGATTGAGAATCAGACAGTCCTCACTGCAGCAATACACAACACTGACAGGCACATAGGTCCCGTAGAAGGCACAGAAGCTGGGAGCTGGAGTTTGGTGATTGTGGAGCAATCCCAGGGTGAGGGCTGCTGTTGAGTGTGAAGAGATGGATTGATGGATGTGTGGGGAGGAGATCGGGGTGGGAAATGCCTGTGGGAGAACTCCAGGCACCATGGAAACAAGGCGATACTCTTAACTCAGTTATATGGAGTGGAGCCATCACCATAGCCTCTCTCTCCCCACCCATCAGCATTGGCAGCTGAACAATAGAAATGCTGGCCCATCAAATGTTTGACTCTGAACTGCAGAGTAAGACCCCACACAGAAAGCCCCTTTAAGTGCCTGACAAGCAGATCTACAGAATAAGACCCTAGTCAGGGGGTCCTTCTATGTGCTTGATGTGCAGAACAAGAGAGAAATATCCCAGGTGATGGACAGGGAGGCCTGGCATGCTGTGGTCCATGGGGTCACAAAGAGTCAGACATGACTGAGTGACTGAGCTGAACTGAACTGAATCCCAGACAAGGGAGCCTGCTAAATGCCTGAAAGAGTAGAACTATGAAGAACAACTGGCCAAAGAGGCATCCTGATCGCCAGGTACAAGAGGCTGGAAAAAAGACTCTGATAGGGCCATAACTCCTGAGGCAGACACAATTTGTGTCCCTGCATGCTTGGAGCCACCAGGGTCCCTGCAATCCAAGAAGCTGTGACACCTTCATGCTCAACTCTCACTGGGGCAGAGCTGCCACAGGGCAAAAAAAATTTTTTAAAAAGGTCTTGCATCTATGTGTGCAGGGTCACTTTGGTAGTGTCCGACTCTTTGCGACCCTCTAGACTGTGACCTGTCGGGGAATGAGTTTCTCCCGGTAAGAATACTGGAGTGTATTGGCCAATAATGATACAATACTCTTCTAGGGCACTATATTTCCTGCTGCATTAGCCACCAATTCACCTGAGTACCTCGTGCAACCAGAACCTGTGGCACCCAAGCAGCTGCACTTCGACATCTGGCCCTCACTGAACCACATGAAGTGGAAATTGAAACCCAGGGGCAGTGTAACTAAGAAGACCCAAAACATCCCTACCACCTGTATAAGCTGCAGATTAAATCCAGAGGATCAACTAGGGAGACTCTGTGTCTGTGGAATATACAAAAGGACATTGAGAGTTCCCACAATAGAAAATGCACTAGTTCTGATAGCTGTGAATTTTAGAGGCAAGAACACATAGGAACAGGGCCAGATTAGAGACTGAGGTGCACCCAAGTCAGGTGCAGAGATCAGCACAGTATTGGAGGGCATCCTAGGGAGGTGAGGTGGACTTTCCCAGTGAGGGAACGGACTCTGATAGCAATGACTCAAGAAAAACATGTGTTATTCTTAAGTTATGACTTGCTCAGTAGATTATTTTGGATTTTCTTTCTTTTTCTTTCCTTTTCTCCCCATCTTTTGTAGTTGTCAATTTTATTGGCACTATAAAATCTAATTAAGTTTTGAGGTCTTTGAGTTTTTATTTCCTCAGTCACTTTTTTTTATTGCTGTTATAAACCACTGCTTCTAGGTTATGCTTTTTCAGTTCTGTGGGGTTTTACTTTTTTGTTTTCCACATTTTTAATTTTAGTTTTTTAAACCTATTATTATTTCTCTACATTTATTCTTTTGTTTACTTTTCCTACTGTTCTTTTCCCCTTGTAGTTAATGTTTAATGTATATAAATCTTTTTGTACCTCTGTTTGTATATCTAATTTTTTTTTTCTTTCTTTCCTCTAAACATATATGTCAGGTTTATTTTCATTACTCTATTCCCTAATTGGCACCTTGCTCTAGTTTTGCTTTCCACTTTGTGCTTCAGATAATTTTCTCCTAATAGATATAATTTTCGGTTTCCTTTGTTCACCAGGTCAATCTATTATACTTTATTTTTGTTGGACTCTTTTGATTTGCTTCTGGTGTGTATGTATATGTGTATATTCAGTCACAATTTTTATTGTTGTTATAAATCTCCACGTCTAAGTTGGGCTTTTGTAGTTGTCTGGAGTTTGCTTTTTCTTTTTTCAGTTTTTCTTTATGTTTCCATTTTTTTTTCTCTCTTTTTTATAGGTTTAATTTTTAAATTTTTAAATCTATTGTATTTTTTATACATTTCTTCTGTTGTGTGCCTTTCCATTATTATTTTCCTCTTGCAGTTAATCTTTAATGAATGTAAATCTTTTTAATCTACCTCTATTTAACTTTGCATATCTAGTCTTTCTTTCTTTGGTTTCTTTCCTTTCTTCCAACATTTTGTTAGTTTTGTTTTCATTGCTTTAATCCCCACTGGGCACTTTGCTTTACTTATAATTTCCAGTTTTAATTTTGTTCTTAATGGTTAGATATCATTCCTGGTTTCCTTAGTTTGCCAGGTCAAACTATTGTACTTTATTTTTGTTGAACTATTTTGATTTTGCATTTGGGTGTGTATGTGTATGTATGGTAATACATGTGTCTATTCCATTATTTTAATTATTGCTTGCCTGACATTGTAACTGCCATTTGTCT
The DNA here is from genome assembly GCA_020226045.1 of Muntiacus reevesi. Taxonomy (NCBI): domain Eukaryota; kingdom Metazoa; phylum Chordata; class Mammalia; order Artiodactyla; family Cervidae; genus Muntiacus; species Muntiacus reevesi. The sequence goes on along the minus strand of JAGTXV010000429.1, from coordinate 738,712 downwards.
GAAGTTCATCTTTGGTTTTTCTTCTCTGGATATTTGTTTTATCTAACTTAATGTCATAACAAATCACCCGTGGTTTCTCTGTTCCTGGCCAGAGATCCAACCTTGATCCATTGAAGTGGGAGCACTGACTCCAAACCCTAGACAACCATAGAACTCCTAAACCGCAGTTCAGTTCAGTTCAGTCGCTCAGTCGTGGCTGACTCTGCGACCCCATGAACTGCAACACGCCAGGCCTCGCTGTCCACGATCAACTACCAAAGAACACCTAAACACATGTCCATCGAGTCGATGATGCCATCCGACCATTTCACTCTCTGTCGTCCCCTCCTCCTCTTGCCCTCAATCTATCCCAGCATCAGGGACTTTTCCAATGGGTCAGTTCTTCACATCAGGAGGCCAAAGTATTGGAGTTTCACCTTCAACATCAGTCCTTCCAATGAAAACCCAGGGCAGGTCTCCTTTACGATGGACTGTTTGGATCCCCTTGCAATCCAAGGAATTCACAAGAGTCTTCTCCAACACCACAGTTCAAAAACATAAATTCTTTGGTGCTCAGCTTGCTTTACAGTCCAACTCTCACATCCATACATGACCACTGGAAAAACCATAACCTTGACTAGACGGACCTTTGCTGGCACAGTAGTGTTTCTGCTTTTTAATATGCTATCTAGGTTGGTTATAATTTGCCTTTCAAAGAGTAAGCGCCTTTTAACTTACTGGTTATAATCACCATCTCCAGTGATTTTGGAGCCCCCCAAAATAGTCAGCCATCGTTTCCACTGTTTCTCGATCTATCTGCCACGAAGTGATGGGACCAGATGCCATGATCTTAGTTTTCTGAATGTTAAGCTTTAAGGCAACTTTTTCACTCTCCTCTTTCACTTTCATCAAGAGGCTTTTTAATTCTTCTTCACTTTCTGACATAAAGGTGGTGTCATCTGCATATTTAAGGTTATTGATATTTCTCCAGGCAATCTTGATTCCAGCTTGTGCTTCCTCCAGCACAGGGCTTCTGATGTACTCTGCATTTAAGTTAAATAAGCAGGGTGACAATATACAGCCTTGACATATTCCTTTTTCTATTTGTAACCAGTCAGTTGTTCCATGTCCAGTTTTAATTGTTGCTTCCTGACCTGCATACAGGTTTCTCAAGAGGCAGGTCAGGTGGTCTGATATGCCCATCCCTTTCAGAATTTTCCACAGCTTACTGTAATCCACAAAATCAAAGACTTTGGCATAGTCAATAAAGCAAAAATAGATGTTTTTCTGGAATACTCATGCTTTTTCGATGATCCCTCGGATGTTGGCTATTTGATCTCTGGTTCCCCTGCCTTTTCTAAAACCAGCTTGAACATCTGGAAGTTCACAGCTCACAGTGTCAAAAAGTGAGAACTCACACAAACGGAACCACTTGAATACAAGCTTGAACATCAATCAACCACTAGTCGCAGCCAGTGTAGGACACCTCGTCCAAACAAGAAACAAGAGAAAAATACACACACAATCTTCAGCAGACGGAATTACCATCTCACTCAGCCCTGCACATCTGAATTTAAATTAAAAAAATTAAAAAAAAAAAAAAACCTTAAGCACAAATCTCACCAAATGCAAAGCTTACACAAACCCCTGGACCAATCTTCAGTTCAGTTCAGTGTCTCAGTCATGTCCGACTCTTTGAGACACCATGGACCGCAGCATGCCAGGTCTCCCTGTCCCTTACCAAGAGTTTACCCAAACTCATGTCCATTGAGTCGGAGATGCCATGTAACCATCTCATCCTCTGTCATTCCCTTCTCCTCCTGCCCTTAATCTTTCCCAGCATTAGGGATTTTTCAAATGAGTCACTCTTCGCATGAGGTGGCCAAAGTATTGGAGTTTCGGCTTCAAAATCAGTCCTTCCAATGAACACTCAGGACCGAGTTCCTTTTGGATGGACTGGTTGGATCTCCTTGCAGCCCAAGGGACTCTCAAGAGTTTTCTCCAACACCACAGTTCAAAAGTATCAAGTCTAGGCTCAACTTTCTTTATAGTTCAACTTTCAACTTTCACATCCATACATGACTACTGAAACTCCCAGTGGAGAAGTAGCTCAGAACCTAGAAACCACCACCAGCAAGTGGGGGCTGAACAGGGAGGCACAGGCTGCACTACTTAGGGTAAGGACCTGGCCTGAATGCCCTGAGAGCAATCTGAGGGAGTTAATGTGAGATAGCAACCTAAACCATGGGGTAGCCCAAAGTGGGGGGGGGGGGAGAGAGAAAGAGGAAAGAGAGAGAACTTTTCCATGAAAAACTAACCTAAGGCACTGCTGGCTGGATCACAGAACAAAGGACGGAGTGAATACCAGAGGAGAGCTAGTCGGCTGTGGGGTGGTACTCCCCCCACCTGAGGCAGGAAAGCCAGTTGGTGCCAGCAAGAGCCAGAAGGAAAGAGGCAAACTCGGCCCCAGAGAGGGCATCCCCTACCAAACTGAAAGCAGGCTCTCAGTTACTAACCAAGTCTTCCTGGGATGCTGGACCATTTACATCTGAGAGGAGAATCGCAGCCAGAAATCAGCTCCCCAGAAGAGACACAGAGCACATATGTGATGCAACTGAGCACCCAGGAAACTGAATGACTGGGACTGGGAAAGTGATAAGATGCACCACACCTGGAAAGTGTGTGCTCACCAAGCACCTGGTCGCCTGAGCTGCTCAGACCCGGGAAGGGCACAAAATGCAGCCCCAACTGAGTCTATATCTTTGTGGAGTACCCAAGAACCTGAACCTGAGCATAGCAGACCTGGAAAATATATGCAACCCAGGGCCCGCCTCATACAGTTCCCGGAAGAGCAACCTGAAGCCTAAGCAGTGTAGACTGGGAAAGCACAGATGCTGTGAGTGAGGGCAATCCCAGTGCGACCCAGTGTGACTCAGACATTGCGAGCACTCCCACACATGCCAGTGATATTTGTATGCTGTGTTTATCCCTCCCCACAGCACAATTGAACAAGTGAGCTTAAATAAATGAACACCTTGGCCCCCTTGTGTCAGAGAGGAAATTAGATACTGAAGAGGCTTGCAAACAAAGGAAGCCAAATTAACAAAGAAGAGGGAACAGCTCTGCAAGTGACAGGTGCAACAGATTAAAACCCTGTATTAACACTGACTACATTGGAAGGTACCTATAGAGCTTGAGAAGCAGTATAAGGTGGAAGAAGGAACTATGTGATACTGAACTGACCACACACTGCCCTCAACAGCTCCAGAGAAGTTCCTAGATATATTTTACTATTATGATTTCTTAAATTTATTTTTAAATTTAATTTTTAAGTTCTTTATTAATCTTTTAATTTTCATTTTTAAAATCTACTATTACCTCGGGAAAAAAAGACCCTATCTTTAAAGCAAATTTGATATTTTGATTTTATATAACTATTGCAATTTTTTGTTTAAACTTGTAGTTTTGAAAGTGCAACTTCTACTCTAGATTTTTAATATTTGCTTTTTGATATTTTTTATAAATTTTGTACCTTTAAGAATCCAATCTTCAGTATCCATTTTTATTTAGGAGTGTGATTACTGGCTTGATTGCTCTCTCCCCTTTTGACTCTCATTTTTCTCCCCCAAGTCACCTCTATCTCCTCCCTCCCCCGTGTCTTCTCTACACAACTCTGTGACTCTCTTTGGGTATTCCAGGCTGTAGAGGAACCTTAGGGAACTGATCACAGGATAGATTGGTCTCTCTCCTTTTTGATTTCCCATCCTCTCCTCTTGGTCATTTCTATCTCCTTCCTCCCACTTCTTTTCTCTATGGAACCTCTCTGAGTGTTCTAGACTGTGGAGGCAAATAGGAGATTGATAACTGTCTAGATTGCTCCCTCCCTTTTGATTCTCCCTTTTCTCCTCCTAGTCACCTCTATTTCCCACTTCCCTCTTCTTTTCTTCATGTAACTCTGTGAACCTTTCTGGGGGCTGCTCTCTTGGGAGAATATTTTCACCATTAACCTAGATGTTTTGTCCTTGGTGACCTTTGGATGGAGAAGTCTTGAGGCTCCTACAAGAATAAGACTGAAAGCCAAAGGGAGGAGGCCTAAAATCAAAACTTGAGATCACCAGAAATCTCCTGACTCCAGAGACCATGAATCAACAAAAGCTCATCCAAAAGCCTCCATACCTACACTGAAACCAAGCTCCACCCAAGAGCCAACAAGTTTCAGAGCAAGACATACCAAGCTAATTCTCTAAAAAAAAAAAAAAAAAAAAAAAAAAAACAAAAAACAGGACATAACCCAGAGCACAAAAATACAGTTGACCAAAAGTCAAACCAAACCCATAGGTACCTCAAAACTCACTGCTGGTAACTCCATTGCACTCCAAAGAGAGGAGATCCAGTGCCATCCACCAGAACACGGATGCAAGCTTCCCTAACCAGGAAACCTTGACAAGTCAATCGTCCAAACCCCCACACTTCAAACACACAGGGAGGAACCTCCACAATAAAGAGGAACCACAAACTTCCAGCATACAGAAAGGCCACCCGAAACAGCAACCTAAACAAGGTGAAAAGAAATATTCATAAATATTCAAGTATTTTTGATAAAAGCCCACCAAACCAAACAAAAGAAGAGGAGATAAGGAACTTAACTGGAAAAGGATTAAGAATAATGATAGTAAAAATGATCTAAAGTTTTTAAAATAAAATGGAATTACAGATAAATAGTCTGGAGACAAGGATTGAGAAGATGCTAGAAAATTTTAACAAGGACCTAGAAGAAATAAAAAAAGAGTCAATCAATAATGAATAATGTAATAGCTGAGATGAAAGGCACTCTGGAGGAACCAACCATAGAATAACTGGGGCAGAAGATAGGACAGGTGTGGTGGAAGATAGAGTGGTGGAAATAAATGAAGAAGAATGGAAAAAAGAATTAAAAGAAATGAGGACAACCTCAGAGACCTCTGGGACAATGTTAAATGCACCAACATTTGAATCATTGGAGTTCCAGAAGAAGACATAAAGAAAGACCATGAGAAAATACTTGAAGAGATAAGAGTTGAAATCATCCCCCACAATGAGGAAGGAAATAGACACCCAAGTCCAAGAAACCCAGAGTTCCAGATAGGATAAACCCAAGGTGAAACACCCCAAGACACATATTAATCAAGTTAATGATGATCAAACACAAAGAACAAATATTAAAAGCAGCAAGGGTAAAAAAAAATAAATAACCCACAAGGGGATGTCCATAAGTATAACAGCTGATCTTTCAAAAGAAACTCTTCAAGCCAGAAGGGAATGGCAGGACATACTGGCTGCCATGAAAGAGTAAAACCTACAACCCAGATTACTATACCCAGTAAGGATCTCATTCAAATATGAAGGAGAAATCAAAAGCTTTACAGACAAGCAAAAATCTCAAGAGAATTCAGCACCACCAAACCAGCACTTCAACAAATGCTAAAGGATATTCTCTAGACAGGAAAAACAGAAAAGGATTATAAACACAAAGCCAAAACAACAAAGTAAATGGCAATGGGATCATACTTATCAATAATTACCTTAAATGTAAATGGTTGAATGCATCAACCAAAAGACAAAGACTGAATGAATGGATACAAAAGAAAAACTCTCAAATATTCTGTCTTCAAGAGACCCACTCAAAAAATCATACAGACTGAAAAGGGGAAAAGAAGAGGATACAAAAGATCAAGGAAAGAAAAAATTAAAACCAGAATTATATCAAGGCAAAGAAAAGATAAGGAATTAATCCATGAAAAAAATGAAACAATAACAGATATACCTCAATATATAAAGCATATGTAATAAAACAAAATAAATATTGAATAAATTAACAATGATAGTGGGAGACTTCTCACTTACCTACAGATGGAATCAAACAAAATTCAAGGAAGCTCAAATCCAAATGATACAATGAAATAGATCTCAAGCATATCCTACATGAAAACCTAAGACTGAAATCTCAACTAATGAAAAACTATTGAAGATACAAAAGCAATCCCACTTCTATCAACTATTGAGAAATAAAAAAAAAAAATTTTCATAGAAAAAACAAAATACAGGAATAAAACCAAAATATAAGCATTTAAAGAAAAAGAAAAATAATAAATCTTCTAGAAGAATCAAATAGCCAAAAAGGAAAAAAATAATCAATGCAAAAGAACAAGAAAGAGGAGAAATCATAAAAAATAATAAACAAAGCTAAAAGCTTTGAAAGAATAACTGAATACTTTCAGACTAAAGAAATAAACAAAGAAGAATCAAAAAAGAAAAAAAATGAAGGAAAATCACAAAATCACAGAAAACAAAGGATCCTAGAAAATAAATCAAAAGAAACAATGGGATAAATAAAAATTAGAAGGAAATCAAGAAAAAGGGAAGAAACAGAACTTAAATGGAAAGAAAATGAACTACAGAAGATTAATCTTAAAAATTCAAGAAAGCTTGCAGAAATTCAGAAAAAATGAGAAATTTAAAAAATTAAATCAGAAATATTTCCAAGAAAAACAAATGGCTAACAAAACATGAAAGATACTCAACATCACTCATTTCAGAGAAATTTAAATCAAACATGAAACCATCTCTCAGTGGTCTGAACTGCTATCAAAAAAGAACAAATGCTCTAGTGGAAAAATCTCAACATTCTGCAAACAGAATCAACAGCATGGAGAACATCATACAAAACTTTTATTTCTGCAATATCAACAATCAATCATGTGATACACACATTAACAAATTAAAACCATATGTATCTCAGTGCATGCAGAGAATAGCCATAAAAACAACCTAGATGTCCATCAAAAAAATAATAAGCAGGCATACAATAGAATATACTTATAATAAAAGTCATATGAATCATTCTAATGGTGAAAAATTGAGTTTTCCCAAAGAAGTCAAAAAACACCATCAGTATCAACATATATATGGAATTTAAAATGGTAAATGACAGTAAAAAAGAAAATAAAGAACAGACTATTGACTCTAAAGAAAAGTGATGATTTGAGAGAATAGTATTGAAATATAACTATTACATAGAAAATACAGTCAGGGATGCATGACATTCTAGGCTCTAACTGATAGATGGAAAGAAAAATTAGAACAATGCACCATGATTCACAATGAGAAAAACAAAATATTGGAAAATTTCCTTCATTAAAATAAAACAAATAAAAATAAAAAATCAGAAAATGCACTAAATTTTGGAGAATAATGTACTCTTCTATCAGAAAAACAATGGTAATGGTATAATAAAAACAAAACAAACATTTAGATTTATAGAAATCTCTATCTCAAGCTGAGAATTTTAAAAACAAATATTTAACAATTTGATGGAATTACCTCTACATAAGCCAGAAGCTTGAGAAGGGAACTGGAGGAATCTGACTTCAGGCCCTCTGTTCTGCAGCATGGTCTAGAAACAGTCTAGATCTGTATGTGGACTCAAATAGAAAAGAGTTGTATGCATCATCTTTTATCTTTGACAAGGAGGTTCTTTGACAGACAATGTCTCAAATATGTCATGCTAGTGGAAAGATTCTATTCTAACCACCTGTGAACTACTTATTTAAAATACACAAAACTTTGGAAAAGATCAACCAGAGGAATCATTTGAATCATGATACCCTGCCCCTCCCAGCTCAGTGAAATGAAATAAACAAATGTGGGATCTACTTAAACTTAAAGCTTTTACAGATTCTAAGACATTCTATAAGGAAAAATGATTTGCAGAATGGCTAAGCTTATCTTAGTTCTAAAATTCAAATGTTACTCTTTTACTAAAACTGTTTTTAAAGAAGATATTGGCTATTTCCCAAAAGCTTGGACAAATACTCAAAGATACTGTCCCCTTCTATCAATGTAATCTCCCTAATCTGTTTCAACTATCCTGGACTCTCAGAGGAACTAAGGAGTGACAAAAAAATTTCCCTAGGATCATACTATGGACAAAAGTGAATGAGGATGGAGAAAATCTTACATTTTGGGACCTGTACAGACTATGGAGTAAAACTTTAAATAGAACTGCTGTACTATCTAGCAATTTTGAGCCATAAAGAGGACCATATCTTACTGTATTCTGTTAATAGCCAGGTCAAGAGATGCATATCAACCAATTATTCTACTCAGGATGTACTATTAAAATATTCTGAACATATTGAACATAACCCCTGGTTTTTAACATTGGTAAATCAATAATTAGAACCTTAAAAATCACTCACCACCCATCCATACATGCAGTCACCTACCCATCCTTCAATCCAATTAACAATAAAACCGTATTTGATGTGAGACAGCCAAAGAGACATGTAAAGATTAGACTATTTTTCTGAAGGGAGAATATGATGTATTAAGTATTATAGATATTTGATGCTATGAAATAGTTTATCAGTATGCATGAGTCTCAATTCTCACCAGAATCTGAGAGAAAGGAGGTATAAAAGATCTTATGTTATAAAAGAAAAAACCTGTAAAATGCATTTGAATAAAACAAATAAAAATTATCAGTTAAAATTCATTCATTTGAAAATGCACTTCTAGAATTTTGGCATCGTGAGACGCTCTTTTGTACTCTTCTATCAACAAAACAATGGTAACTGGTATAATAAAAACAAACAAACATTTAGAATTTATAGAAATTGCTCTAGAGTCTACAGAAAATACAGACATTTTAAAAACAATTTATTTTTATTTAATTCCTTAATTTGATTGCACTGTATCTTCGTTGCTACATCAGGGCTTTCTGTAGTTGTAGCGAGAAGGGGCTACTCTTTGTTGAGATGCTTGTGCTCCTCACTGTGGTGGCTTCTCTTGTTCTGCAGCACTGGCTCTAGAAGAGCAGTCTCCAGCATCTGCTGTATGTGGACTCTAGAGCAGGGGCTCAGTAATTGTGGTGCATCATCTTAGTTGCTCTGTGGCATGTGGGTTCTTCCTAGACCAGAACCAGAGATCAAATATTTGTGCCATGCTTTAGTGGAAAGATTCCTATTCATGGCACCACCTGTGAAGGTCCTCAGGAAACATTTATTTAAAATATCTGGCAAACTTTGGTAAGATCAACCAGAGTTTATGTCATTTGAATCATGATATATTTCCCACCTCCCAGCTCAGTCTGAGTTCACTGCAAGAGGTATTCAGCTAGTGAATTACATTTTACTTCTAAGACATTCATTATTCAAGGCAGTGATTTGTTTCCAGAAGGGTTTGGCTCCAGCAAGCTTTATCCTTCCCAGTTCTATTGCAGAAGTTCTAAATATCTAAATTCTAACCTTTTACTATAAAATCTCTAACCTATATATGAGAATACTAGGCTTCAATAACCTTCATGGTTCCTGTAACTCACTGAAAGACACACCAGCCTTTTCATCACCTCCTGCCAGAGTCTTGGATGTTTGGGGACACCAAAAAAAATTTCAAATCTCTCTCAGTGTGATTCTCAAAAAAAAGATTTGACATAAACAGGTGTGTAGATCTTCCAGAAAACTTAACCTCGAATAGGACTGTTCAAGGTTAATGTAAAAAGAGCAGGTTTTGGTGAGGAAAAGTATCATCAAAAAAGCAGAAGAGGTGATAGAGCTGTATAGGAATAGCATTTCTATATAATACTGTCACTGCTCTTGTTTGATTAGCCAGTTGTGTCCAATTCATTCGATCCCATGGACTGCAGCACATTGGTCTTCCTTGTCCCTCACCATCTCCTGGAGTTTCTCCAAGTTCAAGTCCATTGCACTGATTATGTCATCCAACCATTTCATCCTCTGATGCCCTAACCTCCTTCTCTCCTCTATCATTCCCAGAATCGGGGACTTTTCCAATGAATTTGCTGTTCATATCAGATAACCAGAATACTGGAACTTCAACTTTAGCATCAGTCCTTCTAATGAGTATTCACTGTTCTTCTCCTTTAAGACTGATTGGTTGGAACTTGCAACCCAAAGGACTTTCAAGAATCTTGCATCATCACAGTCCAAGAAATCAATTCTTTGGCGCTCTGCCTTTTTGTGGTCCAAGTTTCACAATCATATGGGCATACTGGGAAGTCTATAGCCTTGAATATACAGACATTTGTCGACAGAGTAATGTCTCTGCTTTTCAACACACTGTCTTGATTTGTCATAACTTACCTGTCAAGGAGCAAGCATCTTCTGATTTCATGGCTGCTGTCATCATCTGCAGTGATCTTAGAGCCCAAGAAGAGGAAATCTGTGACTACTTCCTTGTTTCCCGCCTCTATTTTCTAAGAAGTAATGGAGACATATGCCACAATCTTTTTATATTTTTTTATTTATTTAAACTCTCTTCTTCTTGACCCTAGATAGAGGTCCCCTCTGTTTGCTTTCACATTGTGGTATCATCTTCTTATGTGAGGTTGTTGAGGTTCTCTTGCCTATCTTGACTCCAGCTTGGATTGACTTCTAGCTGCCTATCTTGACTCCAGCTAGGAGCTAACTTGCACAATGAAGAATTATGCAGGTAAATCAGTCAGAATGGGAGAAAATATCAGTAAAGCAACTGACAAAATTATCTCTTACAAGAACTCCTAGCTCAATTCAGAAAAAATCAACCAAATCAAAAATGGGTAAAGACTAAACAGACCTGTTCTCCACTTCAATGAGACATACAGGTCTAACAAACACATGAAAAGATGCTCAACATCACTCTTATCAAATCAAATCAAAACCAATGAGGTACCATCTCACACTGGTCAGAATGACTACTATCAAAAGTCTACAAACAATTCTAGATGAAGCTATACCACTATGGAGAACATGTAATTCCTAAAAAACTTGAAATAGAACATATAGACCAATACCATTCAGAGAGGATACTATCAAGGAAACCAGAATTGAAAGGGACATGTGTTCATCACAGTGTTCATCACTGCACTGTTTATAATAGCCAGGGCAAGAAAACAACCTAGATATTCATTGGCAGATGAATGAATAAAGATGTATGGAATATTACTCAACATTAAAAGAGTACTGAGTCAGTTCTGAGATGATGAAAGAGTCATTGCAAGTGAGAAACATGAGAAAACACCAATATAGTATACTAACGGATATATATGGAATTTAGAAATATGGTAATGATAAGCTTATATGGTGAGATAGCAAAAGAGAAATAGATGTATATAACAGTCTTTTGAGCTCTGTGGAAGAAGGTAGGGGTGGGATGATCTGAGAGAAAATGCAACATTTATGTCATGAGAAACAGATCCAGTCCAGACTTGATGCATCATCTCAGGGCTGGTGCACTAGGATGACCAGAGGATATAGGATAAGAATTCAGGATGGGAACACATGTACACTCATGGCTGATTCATGTCAATGCATGGCAAAAATCACTACAATATTGTAAGGTAATTAGCCTCCAATTAAACTAAATAAAATTAAAAAAAATAAAATCATACAACCAGTCATCTCTCATGATGTGCTCAGCACACAGGATAAACAAACTGGGTGACAGCAAACAACCCTTTTTGTACACTTTTCTCAATCTTAAACCAATCAGTTTTTCCATTCAGTGTTCTTTCTACCTGTTGCTTCCTGAGCCACATAGAGGTTTCTCACATGAAAATTAAGATGGTCATGTATTCCCACTTCTTGAAAACCTTTCAACAGTTTGTCATGATCCACACAGTCAAAGGTTTTATCATAGTCTATGAAACAAAGATAGACACCTTTTTGGAAAGCCTTTCCTTCCTTTATGATCCAGCAAATATTGTCAATTTGATCTTTGCTGCCTCTTCCTTTTTTTTTTTTTTTTTTTTAATTTATTGATTTTTTAAATTTTTTTCAGTGGTTTTTGTCATACATTGATATGAATCAGCCATAGAATTACACTTATTCCCCATCCCGATCCCCCCTCCCACCTCCCTCTCCACCCAATTCCTCTGGGTCTTCCCAGCCCAGCAGGCCTGAGCACTTGATTCATGCATCCCACCAGGGTTGGTGATCTGTTTCACCAGAGAAAAAATACATGCTATTCTTTCAAAACATCCCGCCCTCACCTTCTCCAACAGAGTTCAAAAGTCTCTTCTGTACATATGTGTCTCTTTTTCAGTTTTGCATATAGGGTTATCGTTACCATCTTTCTAAATTCCATATATATGTGTTAGTATACTGTAATGTTCTTTATCTTTCTGGCTTACTTCACTCTGTGTAATGGGCTCCATTTTCATCCCTCTCATTAGAACTGATTCAAATGAATTCTTTTTAATGGCTGAGTAATATTCCATGGTGTATATGTACCACAGCTTCCTTATCCATTCGTCTGCTGATGGGCATCTAGGCTGCTTCCATGTCCTGGCTATTATAAACAGTGCTGTGATGAACATTGGGGTGTACGTGTCTCTTTCAGATCTGGATTCCTCAGTGTGTATGCCCAGAAGTGGTATTGTTGGGTCATATGGCAGTTCTATTTCCAGTTTTTTAAGAAATCTCCACACTGTTTTCCATAGTGGCTGTACTAGTTTGCATTCCCAACAACGGTGTAAGAGGGTTCCCTTTTCTCCATACCCTCTCCAGCATTTATTGCTTGTAGACTTTCGGATAGCAGCCATCCTGACTGGCGTGTAATGGTACCTCATTGTGGTTTTGATTTGCATTTCTCTGATAATGAGTGATGTTGAGCATCTTTTCATGTGTTCCTTAGCCATCTGTACGTCTTCTTTGGAGAAATGTCTGTTTAGTTCTTTGGCCCATTTTTTGATTGGGTCATTTATTTTTCTGGAATTGAGCTTCTGGAGTTGCTTGTATATTTTTGAGATTAATCATTTGTCTGTTTCATCATTTGCTATTATTTTCTCCCAATCTGAGGACTGTCTTTTCACCTTACTTATAGTTTCCTTTGTTGTGCAAAAGCTTTTAAGTTTCATTAGGTCCCATTTTAGAGAAGAGCTAACACCTATCTTACTCAAATTCTTCCAGAAAATTGCAGATGAAGGTAAAGTTCCAAACTCATTCTATGAGGCCACCATCACCCTAATTCCAAAACCAGAAAGATTCCACATGAACATAGATGCAAAAATCCTTAACAAAATTCTAGCAAACAGAATCCAACAACATATTAAAAACATCATACACCATGACCAAGTGGGGTTTATCCCAGGAATGCAAGGATTCTTTAATATCCACAAATTAATCAACGTAATACACCACATTAACAAATTGGAAGATAAAAATCATATGATTATCTCAATAGATGCAGAGAAAGCCTTTGCCAAAATTCAACATTCATTTATGATTAAAACTCTCCAGAAAACAGGAAAAGAAGGAACGTACCTCAACATAATAAAAGCTATATATGACAAACCCACAGCAAGCGTCACCCTCAATGGTGAAAAATTGAAAGCATTTCCTCTGAAATCAGGAACAAGACAAGGATGCCCACTCTCACCACTACTATTCAACATAGTGTTGGAAGCTTTGGCCACAGCAATCAGAGCAGAAAAAGACCTAAAAGGAATCCAGATAGGAAAAGAAGAAGTGAAACTCTTGCTGTTTGCAGATGACATGATCCTCTACATAGAAAACCCTAAAGACTCTTCCAGAAAATAACTAGAGCTAATCAATGAATATAGTAAACTTACAGGATGTAAAATTAACACAGAGAAATCCCTTGCGTTCCTATATACTAACAATGAAAAAACAGAAAGAGAAATTAAGGAAACAATACCATTCACCATTGCAACAAAAAGAATAAAATACTTAAGAGTATATCTACCTAAAGAAACGAAAGACCTATACATAGAAAACTGTAAAACACTGATGAAAGAAATCAAAGAGGACACAAACAGATGGAGAAACATACCGTGTTCATGGATTGGAAGAATCAATATTGTCAAAATGGGTCTTCTACCCAAAGCAATCTATAGATTCAATGCAATCCCTATCAAGCTACCAACGGTATTTTTCACAGAACTGGAACAAATAATTTCACAATTTGCATGGAAATACAAGAAGTCTCGAATAGCCAGAGTAATCTTGAGAAAGAATGGAGGAATCAACCTGCCTGACTTCAGACTCTATTACAAAGCCACAGTCATCAAGACAGTATTGTACTGGCACAAAGAGAGAAATATAGATCAATGGAACAGAATAGAAAGCCCAGAGATAAATTCACGAACCTATGGACACCTTATCTTTGACAAAGGAGGCAAGGATATACAATGGAAAAAAACGACAATCACTTTAACAAGTGGTGCTGGGAAAACTGGTCGACCACTTGTAAAAGAATGAAACTAGAACACTTTTTAACACCATACACAAAAATAAACTCAAAATGGATTAAAGATCTAAATGTAAGACCAGAAACTATAAAACTCCTAGAGGAGAACATAGGCAAAACACTCTCTGACATAAATCACAGCAAGATCTTCTTCCTTTTCTAAGCACAGATTGGACGTCTGGAAATTCTTGGTTCACATAATTCTGAAGCTTGAAATATAAGTTTTTGCATGAGCTTACTAGCATGGGAGATGAGTACAATTGTCTACTGGTTACTTTAGTACTATTCTTTCCTATGGTTAGCACACAGTTTAGTACCATCCTTCTTGTGAATTCATATTGTGTAGATCACAATAAACTGTGGGAGATTCTGAAGGAAATGGGAATACCAGACCACCTGACCTGCATCTTGAGAAATTTGCATTCAGGTCAGGAAGCAATAGTTAGAAGTGGACATGGAACAAGAGACTGGTTCCAAATACGAAAAGGAGTATGTCAAGCCTGTATATTGTCATCCTGCTTGTTTAACTTATAGGCAGAATACATCATGAGAAACGCTGGGCTGGAGGAAACACAAGCTCAAATCAAAATTGCTGGCAGAAATATCAATAACCGTAGATATTCAGATTACAACACCTTATGGCAGAAAGTGAAGAACTAAAGAGCCTCTTGATGAAAGTGAAGGAGAGTGAAAAAGTGACTTAAAGTTCAACATTCAGAAAACTAAGATCAGGGCATCCAGTCACATCACTTCATGGGAAATAGTCAGGGAAACAGTGGAAACAGTGCCTGACTTTATTTTGGGGGGCTCCAAAATCACTGCAGATGATGACGGCAGCCATGAAATTAAAAGACGCTTACTCCTTGGAAGGAAAATTATGACCAACCTAGATAGCATATTAAAAAGCAGAGACACTACTTTGCCAGCAAAGGTCTATCTAGTCAAATCTATGGTTTTTCCAGTAGTCATGTACAGATGTGAGAGTTGGAGAATAAAGAAAGCCAAGCCCAGAAGAATTGATGCTTTTAAACTGTAATTTTGAAGAAGACTCTTGAGAGTGCCTTGGACTGCAAGGAGACCCAATCAGTACGTCCTGAAGATCAGTCCTGGGTGTTCATTGGAAGGACTGATGTTGAAGCTGAAGCGTCAATACTTTTGCGACCTGATGGGAAGAGTTGACTCATTGGAAAAGACCCTGATGCTGGGAAAGATTGAGGGCAGAAGGAGAGGGGGATGACAGAGGATAAGATAATTGGATGGCATCACTGACTCAACGGACATGTGTTTGGGTAGACTCCGGCAGTTGGTGATGGATAGGGAGACTTGGTGTGTTGCGGATCATGGGGTCACAAAGAGTCAGACATGACTGAGGGACTGAACTGAATTTCTTGGGAATTGGAATGAGGATTGACATTTTCCAGACCTGTGGCCACTGCTGTGCTTTCCAGATTTGCTGACATATAGAAAAGAACACCAAGATGGCATCATCATCTAGTGTTTTACCATGAAGCAATCATCTTTTGATTTCATTACTACAGTCACCATTCATATTGATCCTGATAGCTTCTGGTGAATGATGTCAAATTTGTGATTTCCAATAAGATTTTTAGCTTCCAGGCCAGAAATCAGGCTTGATCGATTACTCAAGGGCTTTTGTGTAGCAGAGATTTATTAACATATAAATAGGCACAGAGAAAACTTCTGACATAAGACTTCAGATGTGGAACAGAGAGTGCCCCCTGGCTAGTCAAAGAGAGCTATATCCTTCTTCAGTTGCTTATTACAATAACCCCAAAGAATGTCTGAAGGTTGTAAATTTCTTACCAGTGCTACTCTCACAATTTACATTCTTTGATAACAGGTTTAGAACTAACAATAGAAGTTTTCAGTTCAGTTGTTCTGTCTTTTCTGACTGTTTCTGACCCCATGGACTGCAGCATGCCAGGCTTCCCTGCCCATCACCAACTCCTGAAGTTTGCTCAGACTCATATCCATCCAGTCGGTGATTCCATCCAACCATCTCTTCCTCTGTCATCCCATTCTTCTCCTACAATCTTTACCAGCATCAGGGTCTTTTCCAGTGAATAACTTCTTTGCATCAGGTGGCCAAAATATTGGAGATTAAGCTTCAACATCAATCTTTTCAATGAAAAGTCAGGACTGACTTCCTTTAGGGTTGGTTGGATCTTCTTACAGTCCAAGTGTCTCTCAAGAGTCTTCTTCAACAGCACAGTTTAAAAGCATCAATTCTTTTTAACAGCTGAGTAATATTCCATGATGTATATGTATCACAGCTTCCTTATCCATTCATCTGCTGATGGGCATACAAAACCCACTGAAATGTTGTGAAGTAATTGGCCTCCAACTAATAAAATAAAATTAAAAAAAAAAGCATCAATTCTTCAGTGCTTGGCTTTCTTCATGGTCTAACTCTCACATCCATACATGAGTAGTGGAAAAACCTTAGCTTTGACTAGACAGAACTTTGTCATCAAAATCATGTCTCTGTGTTTCAATATGCTGTCTAGGTTTGTCATAGCTTTTCTTCCAAGGACAAGCATCTTTTAATTTCATGGCTGTAGTCACCATCTGCAGTGATTTTTGGAGCCCAAGAACAAAGTCTGTCATGTTTTCCATTGTTTCTCCATTTATTTGCCATGAAATGATACGACTGGATACCATGATCTTTGCTTTTTGAATCCTAAGTTTTAAGCTTTTTCATTCTCCTCTTTTACTTTCATCAAGGCTATTTAGTTCCTCTTCACTTTCTGCTATAAGGGTGGTATTATCTGCATATCTGAGGTTGCTGATACTTCTCCCAGCAATAGAAAAATCTTACCAGACTCACAATACAATTCTAAGATAACAGGATTAGTCAGAGAGTTATTAAGAAGGAGAAACAAGTCCTCAAGTAGGATAGATTGTTGTTATATAATCCTTAATACAAAGTTAAAGATGACTTCTGTTGTGTAGTTATCAGCTCTGGGCTTAAAGCGGGGAGCGGGGGGGGGCCGGGAAAGCATGTGCCTAAGACTACGGAATGTGGAAAAAAACACTTCTCTTTCTCCTCCTTGAGAACCTCAGATCCCTATCTCTTTCTTGTGGACCTCTTATCAATCTATCTAAGAATTAACTCTCTCACCCACCCACCCCCACCTCCAACTTTTCTTTTAGGAGAATTATGTCATCAAAGGAATGGGCATAGATTTTCATTCTGTAACTACTTTCTGCTGAGATGGAGCACTCTCCCTAAATTGTTGAGGCAATATATTCTCTTAACCCTCATATTTAGGGTCTCTGATTCAGGTGACCCACGTAATAGTTGGAGGAGTTGTGGCAATCATAGGAACATGGACAACCACTTGTAAATTAAAAACTTTCGACACCTGGAAACAAGTCCAGGTACACTGTTACAGATGCAGTGTGTTAACAGTAAAAACGAAACAATTAGAACTTTTACAATTAAGATAGCTTTCTACCATAGGGGGATAGTGAACAGTTCCCAAAATGAGGTGACTGAGGCTTCAGTAGTACCCATAGACTGAATCATCTTCATGTGCTTAGTAAAATGAGTAACATTAGTGCTCATATTTGGTATATATGTACCACATTAAGTATGAATAATAGCACAAGTTCCTCCTTTTGCAGCCATTAGAATATATAAGGCCAATCTGTTTTGTAAAACCATCTTTCTAATTTGTATCTGTTCACATTAAGGGCTGAAACAGCTTTTTGAGGATCTTGTAAAACCTGTTGAGTAAGGTTACTTAGAGAGCACAACATTTGTAGTTCCTGTAGAGAGAAGGAATGTTGCAGTCATATAATCATACCAGTGAAATACAGATATTGACCAACCTGTTTTAAGATGTGGCAGATTAAACAGGTTTCTCTGACCTCTGAAAATATGAAACCATGAGGAGTAAAAGCTAGGCCTAGGTGTATCTTCCTACCCAACAAAGGGGAAGCCACACCCATAGATAAGAGCTACATGTTTAGTAGGTACACTTTGGAGCAAGTCAGCATGACTGAGGGACCCATTCCCAATCACTTCCTGGTCTGGCTAAAGGAGGACCTGAAAAAGGATTTGAAAACACAGGGATGATCACATTGCATATTTCTTTGGGCAAAAATCACAATTGTTTTCAATCATTATAATTAAGTTGTTGGCTACCTTGTGGGGATGGCTTTATTTACTCCCAGCATATGGTGATGTTAGACAGTAGGTGTCCCTTTTCAGGAGTTAGCCATATGACCTCATCCCATATTTGATAAAATCAGGTAAAAAACCATCATACATAGACTCATTTGTCTTATGCGTAGCAAAATATTTGTTAAACCAAGATAAGGCATAATCAAAGGGAAAACTAACATTGTGTTTAAAGTTAAGGTATAGCCAACCATCTTAGATGTCATCAGATTCACAGAGTTTAAAAAAGTGCTTTCCCTGGAGCAGAGAAACCCGCCATGCTAAATCTTTCACTGATGAGGAGAGAAGTACTCTGCTTACCTAGCAATTAGACTGATTGTGGAATGCAGCACAAGAAGAATCCCTGGGCAGAAAGGGGTTGTCTTGAGGGTAAAATGGCAGATAAAGGACTTTTGGATTCAGCAGAAGCAAGCCCATATAGGTTACCAGACCCATATGAAAACTAAAAGGTAAAAGCATAGAAGAAAAAGACATAAAACGACATTGCTTAGTTTGTCAGGGTGCCACTTTTTAACTCAAGTGTGGTGCACCCACGAATCAACTCCTGGCACCTTGACAGATGTGGGAGATGAAGGTATAACCTGTTAAGGTTTATACTTCCCAAATAGGCTCAAGGTAGTAGTGCGACTCAGATCCCAATCTTTTTATCAGAACCTTGGTTCCTGTTTGATTCAGAGGCTGGGTCAGGAATCACTTCCCAAAGTTTTTGTAATGTATATCAAAAAGCTGAAAGTTGAGTCATGTAGCTAGTGAATTCTAAGGCTTCAGGATCTATGGCAGTATCTGTGCACAAATATGATCTGCCAAAGAGACAGTCCCTGCTTCTTAGGGTAGGTTTGAGCCCTCATTAAGACTATGGGTAAAACTAAGCCAAATGTTCTGTATTTCCTGAGTTAACTTACACAGCTATCCCTTAATCATGTCATTATCTTCTTCAGCTTTTCCTGAAGATTGGAATGCCCAGGAATACCATAAGCAATAGTCTATTCCTAGAGTTTTTGACACCCCTTGAATTACAGCCAAAGGTTGAACCATTGTCGCTCTGAACTTCATAGTTTAACATTACACCAGTATCAAGAGAAGTCAGTACCATGAGATTTCACCCATTAATAAACTTAGCAATAGAAGCTACAGGTCATTGGTGAGGCCCTCTCAATAACAAACAGAATAAACTCTGATCCTATGATCAGGCGTAAAGCAGGAGCCTGTAGGAGAGCAGTTTGAAGAACTCTAAAAACTTTTGAGTCTCTGGGAACCAAATCGTCTTGTTGGTTTAGGCTCACTGAGCCTCACTTATAAGTTATAAAGGCCCTGCAAGTTCTTCACAACCTGGGATCCTGTAATGCCTAAGAATCCTCTCAATTGTCCTAGAGTCATAGGCAGGGGATGATTTAATAATAGAGGTTTAACTCTAGAAAGCATCCTTCAAATCAAATGACTGAAATATTTGGGTCATTCAAGAATTTCACACAATAGAGTATAAGGATTCAGCACCATGGGATGTAAAGAACTGTAGTCTCATTTATAATTTGTAATTTATCATTTGACTTTCTTACATACAAAAGTGAATGTTGCATGGATTGTTACAGGGAATTAATAGCCCTTATTTCTTTAAATTTTCAATGATGGGTTTTAACACTTATTTAACCTTGTGCTTTAGTGGGTACTTTTTTTTATATGGAAATAGGTGCGGGTCTTTGAACTTGATTAACAATCGAAACAGCATTTTGTGCTTGATCCACATTTTTTCCCTTCAACCCACATTCTAGAATGTACATTTTTGTTGAGTTAATGTGTGAGAAAGAGAGGGCTTCATATTAATGAAAACAGAGGTCTGGATCTTGCTCAATACATCCCTCCCCAGAGGGGTGAGAGAGACTCTAGTACAATCAAAAACTCGTGAGTAAACAGCAAAGACACCATTGCGATTTAAAGGATGACTGGAATAACAGGGCTGTCTCATCCAGACAGCCCCATTAGAGTAGTGGGTCAGGAGGAAAGTGGGCTGGGGCTTCAGTGAGCACAGAGAAAAATGCCCCTGTGTCCAAAAGTAAATTGACAGATTGACCCCCTACAGTTACTAATACTCAGTGCTCCTCAGGTGTATTTAGGATGGGGGATTGTAAAGAGACCCCTGGGAACTTACAGTTCTGATTGCACAGGGAGTCCAATCCCTGGGGCCTACAACTCGAAGGGCAATCTATTCTCCAGTGTGGTCCTTTGCAGACAGACATGGAGCCAGGATGGCTTAGCTGCCTGAAGGCAATCACTCTTGAGATGCCCCTCCTTTCCACAGTAATAACAAGCCCACCCTTTTCACCTGGGACCCACTGGGCATTTTTCCTCAGGCTCTTTCAGAGTGGATCTAACAGCCATTGTTGGGGCAAGAGTCTTTTTCCTGAACCTTTTTTTGCCTCCTAGTTTCCTTCTCATATTCTCTGCTGTAACAAACTCTCTGAGCTAGGTACAACAGTTCTTCCATAGACAGATTTGGTCTGAAAGCCTGTTTTTGTAACTTACAGCAGATTCCTGGAGCTTACTGGTTGAGCAATCTATCTTTTAAGATCCCTCCCTCTGCATTTTCAGCATCAATGTCAATATTTTTGCAGAGAGCCTTCCATATTCTATGTAGGAATTTCCTTCTCTCCCTGTTCTATGTTAGCCAACTTATTGTCTAAAGTCTTAGCACAAGCTTGCTTGAGTCCTTCAAGACTACCTCTGACAAGGTGGCTTTGATCTTACCTTCCATTAACTGTATTATAGCCCCAGTCTGGTTCTGTTTGGGAAACTGTTTGGCCCCCAGTAAGGAGGAGGTCTATTTTGTGTTCCCTCTCTCCCATTGTCTCACATTCAAACCATTCATCTCCAAAAGTACTAACTTCCCCCAAAACTCGAGCTCTTGATCAGGAGTCAGTGTCTGTCCCAAGACACACATTACATCTTTCCAGGCAAGGTCATAAAGCAAACTTAGTCGGTAAAGCCTTCTGTATATTTTCTGGAACCTCTAGATGGTCTAAACTACAATTGGGAGTGTTTGAATTTCTACTGAGACTGAAGCAATCCCTCCTGGAAGGAAGTCTTGACCCTTAGCTTGCACAGTTGGGAGTTCCAGGTATAGGAGCAGAGTATGAGAGGGATGGAGCTGAAAGCTTTACACATAATCTGTACCTTTATGGCATA
Organism: Muntiacus reevesi; assembly: GCA_020226045.1. Lineage (NCBI taxonomy): Eukaryota > Metazoa > Chordata > Mammalia > Artiodactyla > Cervidae > Muntiacus > Muntiacus reevesi. The sequence continues at coordinate 717,102 of JAGTXV010000429.1, read as the reverse complement.
AGTCTGGCATATCTAACAAAGAGATAAACAGCAAGACCTATAGCATTTCTACCCATTTCTCTAGTTTTCTACAAAACTAATCTAATTGTAAAACAGCATAATTAAGAGACCCTCCAACTGGCCAGCATTCCCCATTTCCCAATGATCCTCTGGCCATTCTGTATCACAGAAGACAAGCAGACATGTCTTTTTTAAACTCCTGGGTCAAACTTGTCTCAGTTTTTTAAAAGTAAAATAAAGGAGTGGTTTTGGAACCATTAGGTCTGTAAGAGAGAAAAATAGGCATCTACAGCTGTGGCTTTTTTCTACAGGGGGCATCCATCCCTGCACTAGATCAGGGTGGAGACAAACTTTTCTCTGAAGCTTTCCTTCTGTAGTCGAGACTTCGTCTGTCCCTTACCAAGTAGGCAGCTTACTCATTCCCTTCAGCCCACTTGTTCTACCATGAGGCAGAGTAGAGATGTATTGAGGTAGACCCAATGGCGTCCAAAATTGATTTCTAGTTCCTTACCATAAAGGCCTTTGTTTGATTTGATCTTTTCCTCCAATGTGACCCAGGGTCGTGCAGAGTAGTTTTTCAGAATGTTTCCCAGGTGAAAGCTAATAGGGAAATCATCCATCTTCCATTTTCCCACGCACATCCCTGAGTACATTCCTGATTGCAGTAGAAGCAGTCATCACCACATCAGTAAGCTACTAGAGAGTTTTATCTGGTCTCCTAAGAGCTAACAGTACCAAAGGAAAACTATATTTCCAATCTGGGATTCCTGAGCTATTTATTAGAAACCTCATGCTCACTAGCAGCACTTCCACCCATATGGTTTGGAGGCACAGCCATGGTAAGGGCTCACTTTTAGTACCTAATCCCACATGGAAGCAACCAAGAGAGATGCTACTGAAGCTAGTGTTCCACCTAGTTCCCAAATGTGCTGCTGGAGCAAAATTTCCACCTAGTTCTTGGATGTGCTCCTAGAAAGTTTGGGTTCCCCATGACAACCAAGCTTGGAGTCTAAGTAAAAATACACAGTAACGACTTGAATCACAAGTCCTATAGAGTCTATGATCCAACAGACCAGGTTAGATATTCTAATTCCCCATGCAGTTACCAAATGGTCAAGGAGACCATGAAAAGTTGACAGAGAAAGGAAAATTCAGTCCATATACTTCACCCATTTCTGGCTGATCCCCTCACAGAGACATTGGGTCGCTCTTGGCCTTGACAGGTCAGTATAAGCCCCCGACCAGGCTCCCCTTTTGAGGACTGCCTTCAGTCCTTACGAGGAACCTTCAAACCACAGAACATGGGCACATCACTTGTTTCATGCAGGGCATGTCTCAAACTTGCAACATTAATTCACACGAGCACAGTGTAGTGAGTAGAGTAAATGGAGAAGTGTGTGTGGACTAAAAGAACAGACAAGTTGAGCTCTGTGTGTCCTTACCTTATGAAAATACCGAATGAGTCTCAAAGATGATAAGTTATGGTGAACGATGTCGGATTCCTGATCTCTGAAGAAGATTTAGCTGGGACCAGGGACCAAACTTGATAACTCAAGAGCTATTGTATAGCAGAGTTTTATTAAACTATAAAAGTGACAAAGAATGCTTCTGACATAGACATCAGAACAGGGATGGAGAGTGTCCACCCTGCTAGTCTTAGCAGGGTAACTGTATATTTTTCAATTGATTATTACAATAAATTTAAAAAGTATCAAGGTTTAAAAGGTCTTACCAGACACACTCCCACAATATACATTTTAAGATAAAAGGATTGGTCAGAAGGTTCTTAAGAAGGAGAAGCATCTCAAGCAGTATACATTGTTTTTGTATAATCCATAGTAAAGTGTTCAAGATAAGCTGTTTTGTGGTGTAATCGCCAGCTCTGGGCTTAAAGGAAAAGAAAAAGGAAAAGAAAAAAAGCTTAATGTGACAAAGACTAAGGAATGTAGAGAAATAATGTTTGTCCTTTTCTGCTACTTGAGAACCCCAGACCTCTTTCTCCTCTTTGTGGACTCCACACTACTCATCAACCTACCTAAGAATTAATTCTCTCAATCTTAGAGCTCAAGAAGGGGAAGTCTGGAAGTATTTCCAGTTTCCCTCTATTTGCAAAGAAGTAATGAAACCAGATGCCATAATTTTGTTTTTTTCCAATATTCAGTTTTAAGTTTATTCTTTCATTCTCCTCCGTCACCGTTTTCAAAAGGCTCTAGTTTCTTCTTCCCTTCTGGTTGCCATTAAAACAGAATCATCTGTATATCTGAAGTTGTTACAGTTTCTTTTGCCTATCTTGATTCCAGCTTGGAAATTATCCATCCCTGCATATCTCATGATGTGTTCAACATAGAGGTTAAGCACACAGTGTGACTGTACACAGCCCTATCATATACCTTAATCTTGAGCCAATCAGTTGCTCCATACAGGGTACTAACAGTTGCTTCTCGAGCCACAGACAGATTTATCAGGGAACATGTAAGATGATCAGCTATTTATATCTCTTGAAGAGCTTTCCACAGTTTGTTATGATGCACACAGTCAAAGGTTTTAGTATAGTCATTGAAACAGGTACATTTCTTCTTGAATGCCCTTGCTTTGTCTATGATCCAACAAAGGTTGTCAATTTTGTTTCTGGTACCTCTTCCTTTTCTAAATCCAGCTTTGTCATATGGAAGTTCTTGGTTCAAATAATGTCGAGGCTTGGTATATGAGTTTTTTCCAGCATGGCCTTACTAGAATGGGAGATAAAAGCAATTGTCCAATGGTTAGCACATATTTTAGTACTACACTTGAAAGAAACTGGGATGATTGCTCTCTTCCAGTCCTGTGGCCACTCCTTGGACTTCCAGGTTTGCTGACATATTGAATACAATGCCATGATGGCATCCTCCTCTCAGATTTTAAATAACTTTACTGGAATTGCATCATATTCACTAGCATTATTAAAATCATGGCATCATCTTCTACCATTTTGAATAGTTGTAATTGAATTCCTTTGCATCCACTAGCTTTGCTAACAGCACTGCTTCCTAAAGCTGCCTTGACTTCACAGTCCAGCATGTCTGGCTCTGGACGGCTAACCACATTATCATAATAATTTGGTTCATTAGGATCTTTTCATACATTTCTTCCATATAGAAGATCTCTTTCTCTTTCTTCTTCTTTCCTTCTCTTCTTGATCTCTTCTCTTCTTGATCTGCTTCTTGATCTCTTCTTGATCTCTTCAGCATTTACAGGATCTCTACTGTTTCCTTCTCTTCTTGATCTCTTCAGCATTTACAGGATCTCTACTGTTGCTGTCCTTTATTGCGCTCCTCATTGGGTGAAATGTTCCCCTGATATTTCTGATATTCCTGAAGAGATCTGTAGTCTTTTTCGTTGTTGTTGTTGTTTTAAATGCCCTGATCTTTGAAGAAGGGCTTCTTCTTTCTCTCTTCTCTTCTTTGGAACTCTGCATTTAGTTGGATATACCTTTCTCTTTTCCCCTTGCTTTCCATCTCTCTTTTCTTCAGCTATGTGTAAAGCCTCCTGAGATAACTACTTTGCCTCCTGACTTTTCTTCTCTTTTGGAATGGCTTTGTTCACTGCCCCCACACCCCTGTACAGTATTACATACCTCTGTCCATCGTGCTTCAGGCACACTGTTAACTAGATCTTACCTCTTGAATCTGCTACCTCCACCTCATATTCTTATCAGATTCTATTTCAGCTTTACTCAGCTAGCCTAGGAATTTTCCCTGCTTTCTTTAGCTTAAACATGACTTTTTCTATGAGAAACTGATGATCTGGATCACAGTCATCTCCAGGTCTTTCTGCTGACTGTGTCTTCAGCCAGAAGACTGTATCTTCTTTTTGCTGTCTCCATCTCCTGTTATAAAGAAGGTAATCAATTTGATTTTGGTATTAATTATTATGTGACATCCATGTGTAAGGTCATCTCTAGTGTTGTTGTAAAAGGGTATTTGCTCTGACCAATATATTCTCTTGGCAAAATTCATGGCCATTGCTCTCCTCTTTTTTGTTCTTGAAGGCCAACCAAGATTGTTACTCCAGTTGTCTCTTTGCTGCCTACTTTTGGAAACCAATCCTAATAATGTGTATAACATCAGAATTTGATATAAGTTCTAGGAGATATTTTAGCTCTTCATAAAGCTGATCAACTTCAGCTTTATAGATGGCAGGGGTATAGGTAGAATTACTATAATGTTGAATAGCTTGCATTGGAAATTAACTGAGAACATTTTGTCAATGTGGCAGTTGCAACAAGGTACTGCGTTTCAGAATCCTTGTTGATTAGGAGGGATACTTCATTTGTTTTCTTGAATTCCTGCATTCAGCAGTCAATGTAATGGTCATTTAAATTAAATTCACTCATTCCCATCACTTTAGTCCAGTGACTGCCAGGATCCCAATGCTTATTCTCACTGTCATTAAGTTAATATAAATCTGAATTAGAGCTAATAAATTAAAATGTATACAGAATATCCTACTGTAGTCACTAAGAAAATAAAATTTAAAATATATCATTAAAGCAAGCCAAATGGGACACCGAATACATTCATTTACAAGTGAAATCATTTAAGATTAAAAAAAAAATAATAATTTTAGGAAAACAATACAAAAACTGGCAGGCAGAAATGTGATCATATTAATAATGATATAAAATAGGAGTGAATTTTACAATCTAAGCAAAAGGAGACATTTTCAGACTAGGTAGGAAAAAAAAAGATCCAAGTATATGCTATCAAAGGGAGATATAATTCAGTCAAAGATGGAGATTTTAGGGGAAGTGTCTAAAACCTCTATATAGTGCAAACATAAACCAAAGAGAGAAATGTCTATATTGTATTGAAGTCAACCGAAAAAGATTTTTCTTAAGAACTGTAACTGGGGATAAAGAAGGATACATATAATGATAAAAAGGGAACTCTATTAGGAAGATACAAAGAAATAGAAGAAAACAACAGAAGGAGAAAGACTAGAGATCTCTTCAAGAAAATTAGAGATACCAAAGGAACATTTCATGCAAAGATGGTTTCGATAAAGGACAGAAATGGTATGGACCTAACAGAAGCAGAAGATATTAAGAGGTGGCAAGAATACACAGAACTGTAAAAAAAGATCTTCATGATCCAGATAATAACGATGGTGTGATCACTCAACTAGAGCCACACATCCTGGAATGTGAGGTCAAGTGGGCCTTAGAAAGCAACACTATGAACAAAACTAGTGGAGGTGATGGAATTCCAGTTAAGCTATTTCAAATCCTGAAAGATGATGCTGTAAAAATGCTGCACTCAATATGTCAGCAAATTTGGAAAACTCAGCAGTGGCTATAGGACTGGAAATGGTCAATTTTCATTCCAATCCTAAAGAAAAGCAATCCCAAAGAATGCGCAAACTACCACACAATTGCACTCATGTCATACGATAGTCAAGTAACGCTCAGAATTCTCCAAGCCAGGCTTCAGCAATACATGAACCGTGAACGTCCAGATGTTCAAGCTGGTTTTAGAAAAGGCAGGGAAACCAGAGATCAAATTGCCAACACCCACTGGGTCATTGAAAAAGCAAGTGAGTTCCAGAAAAATATCTATTTCTGCTTTATTGACTATGTCAAAGCCTTTGACTATGTGGATCACAATAAAGTGTGGAAAATTGTGAAAGAGATGGGAATACCAGACCACCTGGCCTGCCTCTTGAGAAACCTATATGCATGTCAGGAAGCAACAGTTAGAAGTGGACATGGAACAACAGACTGTTCCAAATAGGAAAAGGAGTACCTCAAGGCTGTAATTGTCACCCTGCTTATTTAATGTTTATACAGAGTACATCATGAGAAAAACTGGGCTGGAAGAAGCACAGGCTGGAATCAAGATTCTGGGAGAAATATCAATAATCTCAGATATGCAGATGATACCACCCTTATGGCAGAAAGTGAAGAGGAACTAAAAAGCCTCTTGATGAAAGTGAAGGAGGAGAGTGAGAAAGTTGGCTTAAAGCTCAACATTCAGAAAACTAAGATCATGGCATCCGATCCCATCACTTCATGGGAAATAGATGAGGAAACAGTGGAAACAGTGTCAGACTTTATTTTTTGGGGCTCCAAAATCACTGCAGATGGTGATTGCAGCCATGAAATTAAAAGACGCTCACTCCTTTGAAGGGAAGTTATGAGCAAACTAGATAGCATATTAAAAAGCAGAGACATTACTTTGCTCACAAATTCCGTCTAGTCAAGGCTATGGTTTTTCCAGTGGTCATGTATGGATGTGAGCGTTGGACTGTGAAGAAGGCTGAGTGCCGAAGAAGTGATGCTTTTGAACTATGGTGTTGGAGAAGACTCTTGAGAGTCCCTTGAGCTTCAAGGAGATTCAACCAGTCCATCCTAAAGGAGATCAGTCCTGGATGTTCATTGGAAGGATTGATGCTGAAGCTGAAACTCCAATACATTGGCCACCTGATGTGAAGACTCATTGGAAAAGACCCTGATGCTGGGAGGGATTGGGGGCAGGAGAGGGGGACGACAGAGAATGAGATGGCTGGATTGCATCACCAACTTGATGGACATGAGTTTGAGTAAACTCCAGGAGTCGGTGATGGACAGGGAGGTCTGGTGTGCTGCGATTCATGGGGTCGCAAAGAGTCGGACATGACTAAGTGACTGAACTGAACTGAATGGGGCCAGACGCCATAAGCATATTTGTTTAATTTTAAATTTTAAGGTGACCCTTTCACTTTCACCCTTCACACTCTTTAAGAGGCCCTAAGTTCCTCTTTAGTTTCTACCATTAGAATGCATTATCTGTATATAGGAGGTTGCTGAAGTTTCTTCTGCCTATCTTGATTACGGGTTGTAGATCAGCCAGCTTGGCATTTCTCATGATGTGCTCAACATACAGATTAAACAAATCTGCTGATGGCCCTGTCGTACATCTTTTAAAATCTTGAACCAGACAGTTGTTCCTTACAGGCTTCTTATTGTTGCTTCTTGAACCACATACAAGTTTCTTGGGGAAAGGTAAGATGGTCTGGTACTCCCGCCTCCTCAAGATTTTTCTATAGCTTGGAATGATCCACAGGTCAAAGGATTTAATGCAGTTGATGGAACAAAGGGAGGTATTATTTTGGAATGCCTTTCCTTTCTTTGTAACGCAGCAAAGGTGGTCAATTTGATCTCTGGCGCCTCTTCCTTTTCTAAACCCAGCCTGGACATCTTGAAGTTCTTGGTTTGCATAATGCTAAAGCCTAGCATGCAAGCTTTTTAGCACAACATTACTATCATGGGAGAAAAGTCCAGTAGTCTGCAGTGTTTAGCAGATATATTTTACTGCCCTTCTTGTGTGTCCAGTCCAGTCCTGTATTCACCGCTGGGTCTTCCATATTTGCTGACATATTGAATGCAACACCATCATGGCATCATCTTCTAGGGTTTTGGATAGTTCTACTGGAATTACATCGCATCCACAAGCTTTATTAACAGTAGTGCTTCCTAAAGTACTCTTTCTTTGCACTCCAGAATGCCTGGTTCTGGGTGACTGACAACACCATCATAGTAATCTTGTTCATTTGGGTCTTTTCATATAGTTGTTCATTTGGATCTTTTCGTACAGTTCTTCCATGTATTCATTCTGTCTCTTCTTGATCTCTTCAGGGTCTACTAGGTCTCCACCATTTCTTTCCTTTATTGTGTGTCTTTTGTCTTGAGTGAAATGCTACCTTGATAGTTCCAGTTGTTCTGAAGAGGTCTCCAGTTTTCCCCTTGTTTGTTTTCTTTTAGTCTTATGCACTGTTCTTTGAAGACCCTCTTCAAGACCTTCCAGAAGATCTTCTTTTTGTCTCTGCATGCTCTTCTTTGGAACTTGGCATTTAGTTAGATGTACCTTGAACTTTCTATCTTTTTGCTCTCTTTCTTCAGCTATTTGTAAAGCTTCCCAAGATAACCAGTTTGCCTTCTTTTTCTTTGGGGTGGCTTTGTTCACTGCCTCTTGTACATAGTATGGACCTCTATCCATCGTTCATCAGATACACTGTAAGCTAGATCCAATCACTGGAATCTGTTACCTTGACTGTCACCTATATTCATACAGATTTGATTTCAGTGGTACCTGTCTGGCCTGGTGGCTTTCCCTACTTTCTTTAGTTCAAGCTTGAAATTTCCTATGAAAAACTGATGATCTGAGCCACAGTCAGCTCAGGGTCTTATTTTTGCTGACCGTATACAACTTTGTATACAGCTTTGCTGACTGTAAAAAACTGTATACAACTTATATTTGGTTACAAAGAATAAAATCAACTTAATTTCATGATGTTTATTTGGTGATGTTCATGTATAAAGTTGTCTACTGAGCTTAGAAAAAAGGTATTTGTTATGACCAGTGCATTCTCTTGGCAGAATTCACTTAAGCTTTGCTCTGCTTCATTTAGTTCTCCAAGGCCAAACTTGCCTATCACTCCACTTATCAACTGACTGCCTAATTTTGTATACCAATCCCCAATGATGAATAGAACATCTGTTTTTAGTGTTAGTTCTAGGAGTCTTCTAGCTCTTCATAGAATTGATCAGTTTCACCTTCTTTGGCATCTGACAGGGGCATAGACTTGAATTACTGTGAGGCTGAATGGCTTGCCTTGGAAATGAACCGAGATCACTCTGTCATTTTGGAAGCTGCACCCAAGTACTGCATTTCAGAGTCTTTGTTGATTATGAGTGCTACTCCATTTCTTCTATGACATTCTTACCTATGGTAGTTGATATAATAGCCACCTGCATTCAATTCACCAATTCACATCCATTTTAGCTCAGTGATTCCGAGGATCTTGTTGTTTATTCTGTCATTAAGTTTGTATAAACTTAGAGCTAATAAGTTAACAGGGGTACAGGAAGTCCTAGTGGAGTAACTAAGAAAATACAGTTTAAAATATATCATTAAAGCAAAACAATTGCTACACTGAAATCAATCATTTATATATGAAGGCAATAAAAAGGGAAAAACAGTGAATTTTACAAAACAACAACAACAACAACAAAAAGGTATAAGTTTGATTGTATTGACAATACAAAATGTGAATGCATTGAACAATCTAATCGAATAGCAGTCACTTGGAGACTAGATTAAAAAAAAAATCCAACTTTATGCCATTTGTGTAAGACAAAATTTAGAGTCAAACATTTAGATTTTGAGTGAAATGACTAAATATTACATATCATGCAAATATCAACCAGTGAAAGAATTGGCTATACTATACTAATGTCAACTAAAAAAAAATTTTCATTAATAAATATTAGGAACAAAGAAGGACACTTTAGAATAAAAATGGGACTCTAATAGGAACACATAACAATTATATATGTACCTAACAAAACAACTCAAAACTGCATGGAGGAAAAAAAATATGATAGAATTGTGAAGAGAAATAGACCATTAAATAATAATTGTTAGATTTTCTAATTCAATTTCAATAAGGGATAGAAGACTAGGAAGAATATCAACTATTAAATAAAGAAGTTAATAATAATATAAGCCAGCTGATCCAAACAGACATCTGTAGAGCAATCTATCTAATGCAGGGTATGCATTCTTCTTAAGAGTGCATGAAACATTCTCAGGATAACCTATATGCTAGGACATAAGACAAAACCAAACAAATATGAAAGGATTGGAATCATATCTATCCTGTGAATAAAATGAATTCAGAAAACTAAAAAAAAAAAAAAAAAGAAGGGAAACAGACCGATATTTGGAAATTAAGAACATACTCCTAAATGATTTAAGGATGAAAGAAACAATCACATGAAACAGAAGACAATACAGTTGATACAGTTGATACAGCAATGTGGGGTTTAGGACATCAACTGTTTCTGAAGTCAATAATTTGTTAATAAATCATTGTGAGCACTACATCTATGTGTTTCTTCCACATCCATGATTTCACCTCTGCTGATTCAACCAGCTGCAGATAGTGTACTGCTCTACTATTAGAATCATGAAAAAAGAGAGAGAGAGAGAGAAAGAAAAACACCTTTATACATGGACCTGCACAGTTTACATTCCTATTTTTCAATAGTCAAATGCACTTTGAGAATAATGAAGACAAAAACACAGCACACCTAAGTTAGTGTATATAGCAAAGTAACTCAAGTGAAGCAGACGTAGTAAACAATAAATATAGGAGGAAAATACATTAAATTAGAGAAAAGCCACAGACAAAATCAGCAAATCAAAAGCTGGCTATTTAGAAAGATCAATAAATTGACACAACTTTATCAAAGGGAGGACTCAAATTACTAAAATTAGGAATAAAATAGGAAAAATTACTGCCAACTTTAGGAAAATAAATATAATTTTAAGGGAATACCATGGCACAGATGACAAAAAAATTACATGAAATGGACAAATTTCTAGAAATACACAAATGACTGAAATTGACTGGAGAATAAAAATCTGAACAGTAAAGACACAGACTTAAGTAATTTTAAAACTTCCCCAATGAACTTCCAAATGCCCCCTTCCCTCCATACCTAGACCCAGACAGACTAGGTAAATTCTACCAAATATTTAATTCAAAAGTCATACCAATTCTCCATAAAAACATTCGAAATGTATCAATATAAATGGAAAGGAACACTTCCGAACTCATTCTTATTAGGCCAGTATTACTTGGATGCCAAAATTCGAGCGAGGCCAGTTATTTTGTAGAACTCTCTTCAGTTTTGGCTTATCCAGATTTTTCTCATGATAAAATTCATGTTTTGCATCTCTGATAGGAAAATAACAGAAATGGAACTGTCCTAGTATCATTTCATTCTATGGAGCAAGAGAAATTAGAGTAGGACCTCAATGGGGTTGAGTGCAGAATGTAGTGGTACTGGGAAGCTGGCTAGAATTCAGAGCAGATTCAGTCTGATTCTTGCCTTGTTTCAAAACTTTTTCAGAATTTGTTTCAGAATTTGTATCAGCATTAGCTATGTCCCTTCTATGCCTACTTTCTGGAGAGTTTTTTTTTTTTTTTTTTTTTTAAACCATAAATGCATAGTGAATTTTGTCAAAGACTTTCTCAGCATCTTTTGAGAGAATCATATGTATGGATTTTCTCTACGAACTTGTTAATTCGGTGTATCACATTGATTGATTTCTGAATACTGAAGAATCAGAAATATACCATGTTGATGGACTAGAAGAATCAATGTAGTAAAAATGAGTATACGATCCAAAGCAATCTATAGATTCAACACAATCGCTATGAAGCTACCAATATTTGGCACAGAAGCAGAACCAATAATTTCACCATTTTTATGGAAATACAACCTCAAATAGAAACTCAATCTTGAGGAAGAAGGGAACTGGGGGAATCAACCTGCCTGAGTTCGACCTATCCTACAAAGCTACATCCATCATCGACAGTATGGTACTGGCACAAGGACGGAAATATCAGTCAATGGAATAGAATAGAAAGCCCAGTGTGGAGATTTCTTAAAAAACTGGAAATAGAACTGCCATATGACCCAGCAATCCCACTCCTGGGCATACACACCGAGGAAACCAGATCTGAAAGAGACACGTGCACCCCAATGTTCATCGCAGCACTGTTTATAATAGCCAGGACATGGAAGCAGCCTAGATGTTCATCAGCAGATGAATGGATAAGGAAGCTGTGGTACATATACACCATGGAATATTACTCAGCTGTTAAAAAGAATGCATTTGAATCAGCTCTAATGAGATGGACGAAACTGGAGCCCATTATACAGAGTGAAGTAAGCCAGAAAGATAAAGAACATTACAGCATACTAACACATATATACGGAATTTAGAAAGATGGTAATGATAACCCTATATGCAAAACAGAAAAAGAGACACAGAAGTACATAACAGACTTTTGAACTCTGTGGGAGAAGGTGAGGGTGGGATGTTTCAAAAGAACAGCATGTATATTATCTATGGTGAAACAGATCACTAGCCCAGGTGAGATGCATGAGACGAGTGCTCAGGCCTGGTGCACTGGGAGGACCCAGAGGAGTTGGGTGGAGAGGGAGGTGGGAGGGGGGATCAGGATGGGGATTACGTGTAACTCTATGGCTGATTCGTGTCAATGTATGACAAAACCCACTGAAATGTTGTGAAGTAATTGGCCTCCAACTAATAAAATAAAATAAAATAAAAGAAAGAAAGCCCAGAGATAAACCCACACATCCATGTACACCTTATCTTTGACAAAGGAGGCAAAAATATACAACGGAGAAAAGGGAATTTCCTTTAACGAACCGTGAACTTCCAGATGTTCAAGATGGTTTTAGAAAAGGCAGAGGAACCAGAGATCAAATTGCCAATATCCGCTGGGTCACTGCAAAAGCAAGAGAGTTCCAGGAAAACATACATTTCTGCTTTATTGACTAAGCCACAGCCTCTGACTGTGTGGTTCACAATAAACGGTGGAAAATTCTGAAAGAGATGGGAATACCAGATAACCTGATCTGCCTCTTGAGAAACCTGTATGCAGGTCAGGAAGCAAGAGATAGAACTGGGCATAAATAACAGACTGTTTCCAAATAGGAAAAGGAGTACGTCAAGGCTGTCTATTGTCACCCTGCTTATTTAACTTATATGAATAATACATCATGAGAAACACTGGGATGGAGGAAGCACAAGCTGGAATCAAGATTGCTGGGAGAAATATCAATAACCTCAGATATGCAGATGGCACAACCCTTATGGCAGAAAGTGAAGTAGACCTCAGGAGTCTCTTGATGAAAGTGAAGGAGAGTGAAAAAGTTGGCATAAAGCGTCAACATTCAGGAAACTAAGATCATGGCATCCAGTCCCATCACTCCATGGTAAATAGACGGGGAAACAGTGGAAACAAGTGGCTGATTTTATTTTTCTGGGCTCCAATATCACTGCAGATGGTGACTGCAGCCATGAAATTAAGATACTTACTCCTTGGAAGGAAAGTTATGACCAACCTAGACAGCATTATTAAAAAGCAGAGACATTACTTTGCCAACAAAGGTCCATCTAGTGACGGCTATAGTTCTTCCAGTGATCATGTATGGATGTGAGAGGGGGACTATTAAGAAAGCTGAGCACTGGAGAATTGATGCTTTTGAATTGTGATGTTGAAGAAGACTCTTGAGAGTCCCTTGGACTACAAGGAGGTCCAACCAGTCCATCCTAAAGGGGATTAGTCCTGGGTGTTCATTGGAGAGACTTTGATGTTGAAGCTGAAACTCCAATACTTTGACCACTGGATGCAAAGAACTGACTCATTTGAAAAGACCCTGATGCTGGGAAAGATTGAGGGCAGGAGGAAAATGGGACAACAGATGATGAGATAGTTGGATGGCATCACCAACTCGATGGATCTGGGTTTGGGTGGACTCCAAGAGTTGGTGATGGACAGGGAGGTCTGGTGTGCTGGGATTGGGTTCTTAGGATCACAAAGAGTCAGACATGACTGAGCAACTGAACAGAACTGAACTGAGTATCTTTAACAAGTGGTGCTGGGAAAACTGGTCAACTACCTGTAAAAGAATGAATCAAGAACACTTTCTAACACCATGCACAAAAATAAAATCAAAATGGAGTACAGATTTAAATATAAGACCAGAAACTATAAAATTCTTGGAGGAGAACACAGGCAGAACACTCTCTTACATAAATCACAGAAGATACTTTATTAAGATCCAACTCCCAAAATAATAGAAACAAAAACAAAAATAAACAGACAGGACCTAGTTAAAGCTTTTGTACAATGAAGGAAACTATAAGCAAGGTGAAAATGCAGCCTTCAGATTGGGAGAAAATAATAGCAAATGAAGCAACTGATGAAGAATTAATCTCAAAAATATACAAGCAGCTCATACAACTCATATCAGAAAAATAAGCCACCAAATCAAAAAATGGGCCAAAGAACTAAACAAATATTTCTCCAAAGAAGAAACACAAATGGCTAACAAACACATGAAAAGATGCTCAACATCACTCATTATCAGAAAAATGTAAATTGAAACCACGAGGTACCATCTCACACTGGTCAGAATGGCTGTCATCAGTCTACAAACAATAAATCCTGGAGATGGTGTGGGGGAAAGGGAATCCTCCTGCACTGAGAGTGGGAATGCAAACCAGTACAGCCTCTATTGAGAATAATATGGAGATTCCTTAAAAAACTGGAACTAGAACTGCCATACAACCCACCCAATCCCACAGCTGAGCAGTGCTGTTTACAACTGCTAGGACATGGAAGCAACCTAGATGTTCATCAACAGACGAATGCAAAAGGAAATTGTGGTACATATACAATGGGATATCACTTAACTATAAAAAAAAGAACACATTTGAGTCCGTTTTAATGAGGTGAATGAAACTGCAGCCTATTATACAGAATGGAGTTAAGCCAGAGAGAAATATCAATACAGTAAATTAACATATATATGAAATTAAGAAAGATGGTAACAATGAGACCCTATATAAAAGATAGCATATAGGGTTCATAAAACCGTTCTCTCCATATCTAGGAAAGCACTAAGCACTAAACCCTTTCATGGTGACATTGGTTACTGACTAGCAGAAAATCTTTGTAAAATAAGCTCCTGATTGCATTGAACTCCTCCTTCCCCAAAACCTTTATATTGACCTTACCCCTGCCTCTTTGGAGCCGTCTCTCTGATTGATTCAAAGTGCTGTCTCCTGGACTGCACTCATTTTATCCCAAATAAAACTTAACTCACAGCTCTCAAGTTATGCATCTTTTTAGTCAACAGAGGTAACTTTCCTAATTTTAAATCAGTTTTAATTCATAAAGCTTCTGCTTTTCTCTAAGGCCAGTTTTATCATTTTCTTTTCTTTAAAAATAAAACTTTGAGATTTTCAAAGATCAAAGAGGCCTCCACTCTGGTATTAATTAATGTCCCACCCATTATATTTGTGCCATTTTTTAAAAAAAATGTTCACTTTACCATGAGGCTGCATCTCTCTCCTAGCGCAAGAATCTACCAGGGCCTGGCTCACAAGTAATTTATTTTCACTCTTTCTCACCTCTTTCACACATTTGAATATTTGAGTATTTATTTATAAATTATTTAAGACTCACCTTCAACTTTACTATCACAAAATGGATTATTTACCTTTGGTTCTCTTTCCTCATTCTCATTTTCCTTACCTATAAATGTATTCTGCACTTTCCTGACATCTAACATTTATTTATTTTTTATTATAAATAGCCCATAACTCTGCGGTAGGTGTTTCATCAATTTTCTCTTTAGGGACTTTCTCTTTAATAAGAGATATGGACATCTCCATTCTAGATACTCTGTCATGACTTTTGTTCCATTTTCTGTCTTCCTTGCTTTCAAAACCCCATTCCTTCAAATCTAGTTGCTGGTCTTTATGAACAATTTTATTAATGCTGTCTTGTCTTATTTAACAAGAGTTAAGATAACTATTTCTAACTTAGAGGAGTCACTTTTTAAAGACTTGTTTTTAATCTGTACTTTGAGAGGCATGTTGCAATATTTCATCTGTATGTCCCACAAAAATCCCACTTTCCATGGCCTCCTCCTTCAACCTCTGAATACAGTCTTCTAAAGTACACCAAGACTGTTCACTTCCAGGACAGGTCAATTCTAAAGGATATTCTATTTTTTTTTCCTTTATTTTTATTAGTTGGAGGCTAATTACTTTACAATATTGTAGTGGTTTTTGCCATACATTGACATGAATCAGTCATGGATTTACATGTGTTCCCCATCCTAATCCCCCCTCCCACCTCCCTCTCCATCCCATCCTTCTGGGTCATCCCAGTACACCAGCCCCCCAAGCACTTGTCTCCTGCATCCAACATGGGCTGGTGATCTGTTTCACCCTTGATAGTATACTTGTTTCAATGTTCTTCTCTCAGAACATCCCAACATCGCCTTATCCCACAGAGTCCAAAAGTCTGTTCTGTACATCTGTGTCTCTTTTCCTGTTTTACATATTGGGTTATTGTTACCATCTTTTAAAATTCCATATATATGCATTAGTATACTGTATTGGTCTTTATCTTTCTGGCTTACTTCACTCTGTGTAATGGGCTTCATTTTCATCCATCTCATTAGAACTGATTCAAATAATTTTTTTTTAATGACTGAGTAATACTCCATTGTGTGTATGTACCAAATGAGTGATGTTGAGCATCTTTTCATGTGTTTGTTAGCCATCTGTATGTCTTCTTTGGAGAAATGTCTGTTTAGTTCTTTGGCCCATTTTTGATTGGGTCATTTATTTATTTTTCTTGTGGAATTGAGCTTCAGGAGTTGCTTGTATATTTTGAGTATTATTTTCTCCCATTCTGAGAGCTGTCTTTTCACCTTGCTTGTAGTTTCCTTTGTTGTGCAAAAGGTGTTAAGTTTCATTAGGTGCCATTTATTTTTGCTTTTATTTCCAATATTCTGGGAGGTGGGTCATAGAGGATCCTGCTGTGATTTATGTCACAGAGTGTTTTGCCTATGTTCTCCTCTAGGAGTTTTATAGTTTCTGGTCTTACATTTAGATCTTTAATCCATTTTGAGTTTTTTTGTGTGTATGGTGTTAGAAGATGTTCCAGCTTCATTCTTTCACAAGTGGTTGACCAGTTTTCCCAGCACCACTTGTTAAAGAGGTTGTCTTTTTTCCACTGTGTATCCTGGCCTCCTTTGCTAAAGATAAGGTGTCCATAGGTACACTTCTGGGCTTTCAATTCTGTTCCATTCATCTATATTTCTTTGTGCCAGTACCATACTGTCTTGATGACTGTGGCTTTGTAGTACAGTCTGAAGTTAGGCAGATTGATTCCTCCAGTTCCATTCTTCTTTCTCAAGATAGCTTTGGATATTCGAGGTTTTCGTATTTCCATACAAATTGTGAAATTACTTGGTCTAGATCTGTGAAAAATACCATTGGTACCTTGACAGGGATTGCATTGAATCTATAGATTGCTTTAGGTAGTATAGCCATTTCACAATATTGAGTCTTCCAATCCATGAACATGTTATATTTCTCTATCTATTTGTGTCCTCTTTGATTAAAGGATATTCTTAAGACACTCTTCAGTCATCACTTCTGACAGATTTGAGGATTCAGAAGGACCCTGGCTTTTGTATCTGAAAGTCTGTTACACAAAAGAATCACTGCTCAAAATGCCAAATTTATTTGCATCTGCCTCATCTATGAGTATTCCAGCAGTTCCAGGGTCATATATGCACTATACCCAGGAAATAAGGTGGTCTCCAGGCCTCTGAGTAAATCTACTTAAAAATATAACTATTAATAATCCTCAAAAGTATCCTTCCTTATGGTATGCCCCCAGACATGAGTTTCCATTTTCCAATGCCATGCCAGCTGAGGGTTTAGGTTTCTCCTTGGCGTGCAGAACTGCATCATGCTCTCATTTTATAATTATTTTCATTTTCTAGAAAATGTCGTTTGTACAAATGTTTTACATAAACCATTTACAATTTTGACTGTTTCCATAAAGTGGTTGACTCGTGGCATTTTCCAACACCATTTGCACAATAGTTGTCTTGACCTCTATTGCTTAATCAAGTGACTTATCTGGACACTCAAGATAAATACTGGATTCCAGGCTGTTCAAACAAAAACTAAAAATTTGCTTTCTTTTATAAAAATTGGATAAACTTAATTTTTGATTATAAAAAATACAATTCTATCAACAGAAGTCTCTAAAATTCCATATATAGACATTCCTTAAAAAGGGATGTCATCTTAATAATAATGTCATTTAAAACTAGAGAAAATCAAAGTGTTGGCAGATGTCACACTATAGATACTTTCTAAATATCTACTCAAAAGATGTTTTCCTTTCTTTGATTTTTTTAAAGTCTTTACTGAATTTGTTACAATATTGTTTCTCTAACCAGGGACTGAACTGGCACCAGCTGCACTGGAAGGCAAAGCCTTAACCACTACTACAAGGGAAGTCCCCTAAAACACATACTTTACAAGAAAAGAAACTTAAGGTGCTAACAGAAGTTGGCTAAATAAACTGACTTCTGTCGGTCAATCAGGGAGTAGTCTCCTTCACCCCAACTTACCTAAAAGATGCAGTAATTACCTATGTTTCCAAGGGTAGAAAAATCATTTTAAGTTAGCTTTGCAGCTGATCACTGTCACATGAAGTCACATTAAGTGTAAAGAATACACAGAGACTGTTACATTAGTCATCACAGATTTACTCTACCTTTAACAGAGCAGGTAAAATTCACATTTGTGAAATAGCTACAAAACGTCTTTGAAAAGCAAAGTGACAGTCTCATTAATCTTTTATCCTCAGAAAAATGTATGTTATAAAAATAGCAGTGTATTTAGAATTTTCAGTAATTTTCTATTTACAGCTTGAAAGAGGTAGATATTTCTGCAGCACCTGAGAAATGTGACAGTAAAAAGATAAAAGAAAAAACAAAACAAAACAAAACAAAACTGGGCTCCTAACCACAAAATGTCATCCTACACAACTAAAAATATAATGGGTCAATTAAGTTATTCTACAGCCTCGTTTTTTGTGTACTTTGGTATCCACTGCCACTATAGATTTTACACTCTAGAAGATTCCCTAAAATGGTAAAGCAAGCACAATTTAATTACATGGCAACTTTTCATCAGCCAGTTAAAGTATTTTCAAACAAGGGTTGAAGAATCAAAGGTGGTTCAGTGACAGCCAGAGGCAAAACTGTGAAGAGAAACCAAATGTATCCCATAGAATTGACATATTTTTACTATCTATATTATGTCACACAATACATAATATACCTAGTATCCCCAAAACTGAATTAACTCCTGTCAACCACACTGAATTCAGACCAAGATTTACCTTACATAGAAACAAGTGCCACAAAGAAGTGTGGCAGGCAACACAACTACCTCAACCTTAAATGTCAATATCTTATAAGCAGCAGGGTGCTAGTGAAATACCATCAGTCATATTACTTTTAAGAAAAATATTAATTTCTAGCACATATCTTTATTTTCTCTCTCACAGAAGTGGGTCAAATATTTTCAGTTAGTAACCTAAGTGGTAATTTTTCAGTTGTGTCCAGCTCTTTGAGATCCCGTGGACTGTAAGCCACCAGGCTCCTCCGTCCATGGAATTCTCCAGGCAAGAATACTGGAGTGGGTTGCCATGCCCTTCCCCAGGGAATCTTTCAGAACCAGGGACTAAGCCTGCATCTCTTGCATCTCCTGCACTGGGAAGCAGGGTTTTTTAACGTCTAAGCCACCAGGGATACCCTGGAGAAGGAGAAGCCAAGGAGAAGCCCTTTAGTAACTAAAGGAGGTACTATAAAAAATCTATTAAACTACT
The DNA here is from genome assembly GCA_020226045.1 of Muntiacus reevesi. Lineage (NCBI taxonomy): Eukaryota > Metazoa > Chordata > Mammalia > Artiodactyla > Cervidae > Muntiacus > Muntiacus reevesi. The sequence goes on along the minus strand of JAGTXV010000429.1, from coordinate 697,767 downwards.
GTATTTGGCTTTGTTAATTTTTGCAGATTAATTAGTCAGTTTTCATATACGTTCTTTGCTTTACTGTCCATACCCTTGATCATCAAGGTAAGTGATGGAAATTTTTAACTATTTCACATTACAGGCTCTTTCCTATGACACAATTCAATTTTTAAGCCCTTTTATATCACAATGTGACAGAAACATACAAGTAAGATTATTTAGCTTTTCTACATCAAACTAATGAAGTAAAGAACAAAATTCGAACTTCAGAAATTTTCCCACTGTAAATGTGAACACCTAAATACTGATTTTTTTTCTTCAAGCATATGTTCCAATGTAAAACTAAAACAAATATTTTTAAGTCTCATAAACTTTCAGCCTTTGTCCCGTGACTTGCCTGAATATAATGCTTTCCAAACAAATGGTATTTCATGCAGTTATCTCAGTTTGTCAAGTGATGAAAATGTTATCAAAAACTAATATGAATCAAACATGCTTTGCTTGTTTCATATCCCATATTGCACTTTTATTTTCACCTGACTTTTAAATGAGTTACTGGTCAAAAGTAATCATCTTTACTATTTTCTCTTTTATATTAATAAACTAGAGTTAAATTGGTATTAATTTTTACATAGAGGAGCCATTATCAGAATAATTCTCACTTTAATTCTGATAATTATATTCAAGAGACAGAGATAAGGCAATGAGCAAATAAACAGAAGTAATTAAAAGGACAAGGTAATGAGTGCATGCATTCCAATATAGGAAAAATAAGGCAAATGTATACAATAAAGGAGTAGAAAATGTATACATCAAACAATGCAGCCAGCTAAGCAGTCTCGTGTATCATATAGTCCAACAGCTAAGAAAATACATATATGGTAAAAAAAAAAAAAATTCATCACGAAAAGAATAAGTACTACATAAAAGTTATACACAAAATATATCTCTCAATACAGTGATCATACTTCATCTTAGTCAACAGAATCAATGCCCAGAAGAGATCACATAAAAAGGGACATTTAAACTGCATTTTGTTTCATTTGTTCCTTTGGATTCAACCCCCAGTTTGCCTCCTTGACCTCTTTCTGAGAATCAAGAGCAGTGCAGGGCTGTATCATAGGCGTTGCTAAATCTACATCTGATGCTTTTACAGAGAGCTGCTCTCTCAGGACTTGCACCTTTTCATTGAGCTCATTTCTTTCCACCTGAAGAGCTCTGTACAGCTTCTCTAGCCGTTCCAGCTTTATCTGAAAGAACTTGTACTTTTTATCACGGACAGTTTTCTGGGAAAGAAACAGAATATTTATGAAACCTTTATATGAAACACAAATTAAGTTACTGTGCACAAAACTAAGTAATCTGAATCAACCTGTAAACTAATTTTTATCATGTCTTGAATGTCACTACATAGCACTATTTTACTTTATTTATTTATTTTTCTGTTTATTTTTATTAGTTGGAGGCTAATTACAATATTGTAGTGGTTTTTTGTCATACATTGACATGAACCAGCCATGGATAGCACTATGTTAAATAGTTATATTTATTCTCAAGTATACCATGGAACAAAGCAAGACTTAGATACTTTACAGCTGTCTACAACATAAAGTTGAGCTAACTAGTTAAGGGAAAAGTTTAAACACCTCTGTAAGAAAACCTAAATTACTGCCAGAAAGAAAATGTATAAATCAAAACTGCTGTAACTTACCAAACTTATACAAGTTTTAACCTGCCTCAATACTGAAATAAGTGAGCATTTGCTATTCAGTCACGTAAACCTCCTCACCTCTTCAGCCATTTCCAGAAGTATTTTATTATTATTTTCCCATTTGGTACGCCACATTATCACTTCTTTTTCGAGTATTTTCATTTTCTTTGTCATCTGTGAACCAACACAATTGCAAATTTAAATTCAAAACTGCCAGAGTCACCATAAAACCATTTTATAATGTTCTTCTCATCATACAACAGGGTACTTCCATCAATTAATTGATAACTATTTATATCTTGATAAAAGTCGCTGTGATAGTTTGTCACTAGCAGAACGAACAGAAGCCCCTTTGGTGGAGCAATAAGAAACAAAGTTGAGAGTTGCACATTATGAGAAAAAGAAATCTGATTTTCTCAGTTTCAGATACAACACTCTCAGCTCTCCCAGTTAGGATTGGAATGCAATTCATTCCTGTTGGAGGCAGCAAGAGATTCTCTTAAAGTTGTACAGGACTCTTGGAAGAACAGAGGTTCTTTTTGCTGTGGTTGAGCCACTAAGCTGTGTCTGACTCTTTGTGATTCCAATATTTAAATTATTGAATCCTTAGCTTGAATCTCCTCACAAACTCATAAGACTATTTCAAATTTTTTTAAAGATACAATGTTTCAAAACAATACTACAAAATCTTAGTTTTCAGGAGTTCGGAATAAAATTTACACATGCTAGTCATTCACCTTTGTTTCTAGTATTATTTTACTATATCAGCTCTGTTCTAGATAGAGATACTGAGTCTGGCATTGTTGAGGGAAACAAGGGGTAAGATGGAACTAATGCCCTTTGTCAAGTCATTTTAATTATCCACAAAATGAGAGAAAGATTTTGTACATGGCTTGAATGTTGACCTCTACAGCCACTAGCAGATGAGGAATGTATTCCAGTCCAGAGGATTCTTGAGGAGGTAACAAAATTACAGTCTCCATCTTAAAACTGTCCTTCATGATGAGCACACACATGAAGTTCACTTAACACTTACACTGTGTCCCTTAATCACAGCTGTAACTGAGAGGTGTGTCAGGCATAACCAATCTACCACTCATTTAATTCTCCATACTACTCAGATTAAAATCACCTCAAGGTGGTAAACATAAAACTTAACATGGCCAAGTACTGTATAACACACAGCAGTCAAAAATTTTCAGTTTTAAGAATAAAAGAATAAAAACACATAGAAAGGTTAAATATCTTTTCTATGGTCTACCATAAATGACATGAGTTACTGATACAAGAAATCTGACTGACAGCCATGTGCTCCAAACCACCATGCCTATAAGATTTAGTAATAATAATCTTTAGTAGTAATCACGACTAATATCTATCAAAAGTTTACAAAATGCCATGCCCTACTATTACTTATTCGCCATTTAAAAAAAAAAATCTCAATTTTAAGAGGAAGTGGAAGACAGCTTGCTCCAATGAATTTATACAATGCAACTAATAGATATCAGGAAGTTGAGAAAAAGGCAGATATCTTATACACTTTAAAATACTCTTTAGCCATATCTTCAACTAGAATGACCCAAAACTTCTCTACATGACATTTTAATTATTTTCTAAATTTTGCAGAGATGTCCTTCTATATTATACATATAGTGATTAAATTTAAAAGGCTAAAAGCACTCTAGGCGCATTAGCTAGATCCTCATAAATAATCTGTTGCAAACACAATATATTACTGCTTTCCTTGGCTTGGATTTTAAAAAATAACTTACAAACATTTTGTGAAAGAATTGAGTGATCATCTGAAGCAACTCTTTTTTTAAAAATCTACTTTTAACAACAATTTGTCCTTAGGATAAAAATTTAATTTTCAGAGTATCAAGATCAGTAGCAATTTGAGGTAATTTCTGAGCAAAATTTCTAAGTAAGTCAGCAAAGGATCTAAAAAGATAAAATTAAAATCATAACCAGACCAATGTAAACTCTGTCCAAATACTAATTGCTTAAAATAATCTCTTACAAATTCAGTAGTGATATTCTACTGAAAATAGGTAAATACCTTTTCCATTTCCTGCCTGAAGGTTGTAAAGAGTTCATTGCTTTTTTCCATGGTAGTCTGGAATTCTTCAAACTTATCCATATAAAGAGAAAGCTACAGAAAAAAGTATCAAATATTCTGAGTTTCAGATATGTGATATAAAATCCCAAAGACTATCAAAAGAATATAATGTGGCTAAATATTAGTTACTTACTATAAGCAATAAAAAGTGAGGACAAATGCATAATAAATTTTTGGGCAGACACAAAAGGCTAAAATTCTTGCAACTCACTAAAATCCACTGAGATGAAATTTTGTTGGTTTAATCTAACTGTACGTATTTAAAATGTACAAACATGTGGTAGCTCCATTTCATCAGTTATAAAATAAACTACAATGTTATCTCTATATATTTCACGTGACCATAACACGTCATGCATGAGCCTTCTACTTGTTTTTGAAAAACTCTCCTTGGAAAAAAGATGACTCTTTTAGCGGGCAACCTGTATAATTATTAGCTTGCTATCAACCTATGTCTTTGCTTATACTAGGCACGAAAATATGCCGAACCTGGATAATTATTAGCTTGCTATCAACCTATGTCTTTGCTTATACTAGGCACGAAAATAAAACAGAAGTCAAAGAATAGTCTGGATGAAACAGAAAAAAATTAATGTGAGTATGGCTGAGAAAAAGATAATCCAAAAGAGGCAGAGATATCAATTTCAAAAATCACCCTCAACTAATTATTATCTAGCTGAGAAAATAATGGCTAAAGCAGGTGCTTAATTATTTTCTGTGAATGAAGAAAAAACACTTCAGAGACCATGTAAATATACGTGTATTATATTCAGGAAGAGCAAACAGAAGTCCAGAAAATTGAGTGTTCTGCTAAAGGCAAGCAGAAAATAGTAATAGATTGAGCTAAGGATAGCATTAGCGATGATTTTCAAATATATCAAATATAACAGGAAGGAGTCATGCAATGACACTTGACAGAGATTAGAAGTTATAGCAGTCTTAGCCATGATCCATTCTTATCAAAAATGGAACATCCAAGTACTTTGTCCTACTTGAGTACAATGCCGGCCAGTTGTAAGTAGTTAGCAACTGCTAATTATCACACAGTTGAAATTATATGCCTAGATTACAAAACAGTAAAGACAACGAAATCACCAACAAAGGCTAAAAACTGACATAATAAGAGCACACAAAGAGCCCAACGCTTGGGAAACAAAGTCACACTTACGAAGATAACAATAAACAAAACAAACTAATGATTAGATAAGACTAGCCAAAGGACATAAGTCTCAGATAATAGAAACAGCACTGATAACATTATACAAGAACCAGAGATGCCCTGGGAGGCTGGTAAACAGTTCCTCTTGGTGATTTAACCTACAGAAATTATCAATGACATCCACATTAAAGATCATGTATTAAAGTAAATACAAACTCTTCATACATTCTTTACATCTACTCTCTTCTCCATTTATGTGAACCATAGAGTATATATGGCTAATAAATAAGGTACTTATCTGACAGTGGGAAATTCAACAGACCTCTAACATTTGAATCCTCTTCAATTTTCACTTTTTCATAACACCATTATAAAAATTCCCAGAGACTGCCCATGAAAATGCATGCTATTCTTAATATATTAGCATATTTTAAAACAGAGAGTGCTTAAACAGTACATAACGAAGTTTTAACAGGTAATGCATTTTTTCATTAGAATGTAATCAGTTTAACTTAAAAGAAAGTAAGTCATGCATATATCAAATAAATACCTAACTGCACCTCTCTATCAAAACCAGACAGGCACTGTTAAAACTTTCAGAGATGGAAGGCACAATATTTCCTGTATCTTTCCTTTAAAGCAAAGATGCAGCATCTGCTCTCTTTATTCCATAAAAAGCAACCAACTTAAAGACACTAGAGGACAATGAAAAACAAGGAGAATCCCAATTCTTTTTTTAAAAAAATAAATGCACAACATCACCTGGATGTGAAATTAACTCTACATATTAAAAAAAAAAAAAAGTACATTATGTCTGTGTTGAGGCAAGCTAAAAAGACACTGGTGAAAAATCTAGATAGTAGACGGGGGACAATGAAAACAGTCTAATCGGACATACCAATTTGTCTAACTACAGGACTTACAGAGAAAAATTCTATTCAAAACATGATAAATTAGACACCTTATGTGAAGAGGAAAATTTCAAGAGGACAAAAGATGTTTCTCAGTTCAGTTCTAGCTCTGGCTCTGGCTGGGAACCAGGAAGACTCAAAAATTTTGCTAACCTCTATTGTCATTACCTGTTGTTTTAATTGTACTTCTTGCTGTTTCATTTCTTCGTATTTGTGCCTTGATTCTGTGGCTTCTTTTAACAACTGGAAAAGAGAAACATTCTAGCAAAATACTAATCCTAGAAACACTAATGCTAGAAACATTCTAGCAAAATAGTAATTACACATATGCCTAAAATGTCAGAATATCAATACTGTGTCTTTCCTTTCATTATTCTAGCAAGAATCGTAGGTCAATCAGTGAAACATCCTATTATATTAATTGTCAATTACCTCTATCTCAGATCTATTAAACCCTCATTAATACCAAGGAATACAGAAATTATCTATAAACCTCTTAAGGACAAAAAGCACCTGAGAGGCACCCATAAAACTCTGGGTTAAATTGTTCTATTATAGGTGAAAATAATTAGATATCTACACCTTGAAGTGGGAAACAGAGTGAGGAATCTTGATCTTATCAAGTTCAGAAAGCTCATCTATAGCTTGACAGGTAAGAAGGGGCAGGTAGACAGGGTATGTAGTGAAGCAGTGAAAACAGACTGGGTATCTTATCTTTTTTAAAAAGTAGAACAGAGGAGGACATACTTAGTGTACTATTGTTTTTAAGTAAATTTGCATATTGGGCAATGTGAAATTCAATCCTTGAATTTCTGAATTAATGTCACACAAAATGCAAATAAACCTTAATAGAGCCTTAAACCAACCAGAGACCCGATTCACATATGTACACATGTTGTTTACATGTATACATGTAAACTTACACATGCAGACTCCTAATTTATACTCCAAACTGGAAACAGCAACTGTTTCTTCAGCTGTGTAATAGATATTGTCTATGAGTTTTATGGGAGGTCCATGGTGTAAAAAACGTATGTCTGTAAACCCTAGACTCACACTAAACATGAGCTGTTCACGTAAGGAGGAACACACAGGAATGTTCATATACATATGTCACACCATGTTTACTTTTAGGGCTCAGCCTACTTGAACAAAGTGCTAGATGAAACAGTTCACATTATTATAATCATTTCTCACTTTATTAATTTAACTTAAAAATATGTAATTTAATTTATGTATGATAAATATGAGACCTTCACTATGTTCACAATTAATGACAAGCAAAATCCAAACAGATTCAGGGAATAGTAGCTTATGATTAGGAAACAGAGAATTCTGTTAAATTTCATCAGAAAGTTCTATCAGAGTAATTAAGCAAATATTTACCTATTTAGAAAAAATGAAGCAGAATGTAGGAGACCCATTTTTGGTAAGGTTGGTGTGAAATTTAATTGCTCCTAGCTTTCAGGCTCAACTTTGCTGATAACTTGCACAAACTTTGAACCTGCTTGTCACTACCTAAAAATCAATATAATATTCTAAACAGAAAAATCAAATATGTGCAGGTCTATTCACTGAACTTGGTACAACGGTTCATTTTTTTTAATATGAAAATTTCATCAGAAATAAAATACAAAAATGTGTTCTAACATTTCTCAATATAAGGTGTAAAAAAGACAAATTACTTGTCCCAGCATCAATGTAAAATGGTGAATGAGTTTCAGAGTTTTAAATGGCTTTGTTAACAGTTTTGAAGAGACAATTATTTTAAGAAGCACAACTTACAAACTCTCTTTCTCTTTGATGTTTTTCATCAGCTTCCTTTATAAGCTGTGTTGTTTGCTGAAGTTTGGCATCCACAAGGTGCTGTTGCAATTCTTTGTGTTTGAACACTTGACCAACATGCTACAGAGAAAACAGAATTTCTTCTATCACTTAAGGAAATGGGAAAAACTAGTGAGGGTATGCTAACACAAGATATGGTAACCTGGCTCTCTGTTGCTTCTACCGACATTATGATACATAGTAACACTGGGTCTTTCTGTGTATGCTTGAAAAAACATCTATTTACATCTCCTTGCAAACCATCCTAAGCTTCTAGGAAGCATCCCCTGTGACTACTTCTGTATGCTTATGTTTTTATTCAAGGTGGACTATTCACTAAATAGTCTGTATTTCATATTTCTGCTTTATATTGAAACCTGGCTCAAACTATCAAGAAAAAGACTGAAAAACACAGGATTCTTAAACATTTTTCTTATTAAATTTTCCCAAGCTTCACAGTGTAGGTATTAATATGTAACAGCATATCATAGTGGTAGGAAGTCAAACGTTCAGTGTAAGATCTTGGACAAATTTTTTCCCATTATGAATCAGTTTTCTTACCTAAAAAGGTAGGTAGCCACATCTACCTTGCAGAATTGCTGTAAAAATCAATGTAATGGTTAAAGTGAAGGACTTGGTAACTGGCACATGCGTGGACACTGGCAAAAGGTCATTATCATTTTCAACTTAAATTGTTTAGTGGTATTTATGTACACAATCAGAACACCCTTCTCAGATAGAGAAATAGCAACTATCTTCATTATACGATCCCAAGAAAGAAGAAAGGCAGATTTATAAAATGTAATTTAAAAAAACTTTTCTTAAAGTTAAAAAAATCTGAGGACTGTACAAAATCTGTCTTTAATTGCAAATAGCTTACTTATTAAATTATATCCTTCTTTACGCAAAGGAAAAGGAAATTCAGTGATATCTCAAGTAAGACTTACAAGTAATATGGCCTGAACACACATTTTTCAAATGGCAAACCAATCCAGTACTTTTGCCTGGAAAATCCCATGGACAGAGGAGCCTGATAGGCTACAGTCCATGGAGTTGCAAAGGGCTGGACACGACTGAGCACCTTCACATTTTTTTAGACTCATTATTAAGAATGAAACTTAGAAAGACTCCTCTTAAAAATCTGACTTGACAAAAATAAATATTAAAAATAGAAAATTTACTGCATATGCTTAAAAACTGCATCTCCAATAAACAGAATGACAAGAGGGGAAAATAGAGAAGAAAACCTATCAATTATAAAGGTGTGAGATATCACAATCAATGAAATGTACAAACCTTATCTGGATCTGACTCAAACAATCTTATATAGTGGGAGACAGGGAAATGTGAAGCTTAAAATCTGATTAAGTTGTTGTAAAATTTTTAGGTATGAAATGGCATTGCCTTCTGCTTCAAAAAAAAACCTTGCCATTTCAAGATATGTTTTTAAATAGTGGAGTAGAATAATATGACATCTTGGATTTGCTTCAAAGTAGATCTTAAGAGTTATTACATGCAATGTGAATAACTTGGTGAAGTTAACTGATCAATTCCACTTTTAAGTTTCAAATTATGAATGTAAGAAAACTATTAAAAGAAAAAAATGGTTGAAAGATATAAAAATCTTAAAAATGTTTTCAAGTTTTATACATAAAACTATAAACTGAGACAATCTGACATTTGATTGAAAACCGGACAAATCTCTTTTTGGTAGTAAAATAAAATTACCATTTTAACTGGACCTATTTGTTTTTAGTTATCAGTTTTAAGATGAAGCTTTTATAAGGTTCATAACACATAAAGAAGCAGGATTTTACTAGCTTAAAGCTCATTAAAATCAGAGCATGCAGCCTTTGGAAAACTCAAAGCCTCTCATGATTCACATCTAACCCGTGAAAGTAACATAAGCAGGTTATCAGCAATTTGCTCTTTAATCTAGATAACACCCCACCTCCAGATTAGTTTGTAAAGTAATTAGAATGACCAGGTTCTACAGATCATTTCTATGATTCCAAAGATCATTTCTATGAAGTTTTTATTTCATCAGATGTGCCTACAACACTAGGTGATAGTTCTATTTTCTTCTAAGTACAACATAGAAAGGGTAAAATAATTGTATTGTACATGGTACAGATGATCACAGAAGTCTGAGGTACTGGGCATTTGGCTGACAAATATTTATATGGGTGTGTGGGTGTGTGTGTGTGTACACACACACAAATGTTTACTTGTATAGTTTGTATATACAAGTAAATACAACCTACATTATTAGGTTAGATATAGGAAAAACAACCTCTAATCACATTCTTTCAGTATCACATGAGAAACAATTACTACTTAATATTGTCTCCTAGCAATTACCTCACATATCCAATCCATTGACTTCTGGGATATCAAGGGATGATAATTCAGTTCACATGGTGCATTTTCCTAAGATATAACCCTGCCTTCCACTACACATGTGCAGAAGTTCTAAAATTGTCCTGTGACAGTTTTAGATTTGTATGAAGGGGGCAAAAACCTTTTGGTACTAACAAGATATCTAAATACGAGAAACACCTTTACCTCTTCCCTCAGTGCATACTGTTCAAAAAGCTTCTGAAGTTTCTCTCCCAGTTCAGTGTTTTCCTGGCGGAGTTTTACACTGTGTATGTCATGTTGTTTTAGTTGTGCCTGGATTTCATTCAAAGTAAACTGGAAATGTGCAGTTGCTTCTTTACGTCTTTCTTCTTCTTCTCTTGCATGTTGCATATTTTCTTCCTTATTGTCCAAAATAACTTTTGTTAATAGTGTAAAACTATACCTAAATTGCTAAAAATAAATAAATAAACAAAAAGAAGTTGCTGCTATGGACCTTAATATTATGCTGCCCCAAGTGATGCTCATGAACTAGACGAATTGCCCTGTCATGAAAAGTGCTATCTGACCATCTAGATATTTATTAAACTATAAAAGTACAAGGAAAGTACAAGGGCTCCCCTCATAGCTTAGTTGGTAAAGGATCTGCCTGCAATGCAGGACACCCGGGTTCAATTCTGGGGTCGGGAAGATCCCCTGGTGAAGGAAATGGCAATACATTCCAATATTCTTGCCTGGAATATCCCACAGACAGAGAAGCCTGGCGGGCTACAGTCCATGGGGTGGCAAGAGTCGGAAACAACTTAGCGACTAAACCACCACCAGAGTACAAGTAAGGAGCCTGTCCACACAGTTTACCTCTGTTTCATCAACTATGCTAAAGCCTGTGACTGTGTGAATCATAACAAACTGTGGAAATCTCTTAAAGAGATGGGAATACCAGGCCATCTAACCTGTCTTCTGAGAAACCTGGTTGTGGGCCAAGAAGTAAACATTAGAACCCTGTATGGAACAACTGACTGCTTCAACACTAACACAAGAATGACAGGGCTGTCTACTATAACCCTATTTAACCTATATGTTGAACACAACCTGAGAAATGCTGAGCTGGATGAATTACCAGTTATAATCAAGATAAGTGGGGAAAAATCAAGAACCTCAGGTATGCCAATGATATCACTGTAGTGGCTGACAGTGAAGAGGAACTAAATAGTCTCTTGACAAAAGCGAAGGAGGAGAATGAAAGTGCCGGCTTAAAACTAAATATTAAAAAAAACCCAAACCTAAGATCCTAGCATCCAGCACCATCACTTCATGCAAAAAGAAGGCGAAAAGGTGGAAGCAGTGACAGATTTCCTCTCCTTTGGCTCTAAAATCACTGTGGATGGTGACTGCAGCCATGAAATCAGAAGATGATTGCTTCTTGGAACATAAGCTATGACAAGCCTAGACATGTGATGAAAAATAGCAGACATTACTTTGCCAACAAAGGTCCCTACAGTCAAGGATATGGTCGCCTCAGAAGTCATGTTTGGTTGTGAAAGCCATGTGGACTCTGAAGAAGGCAGAAAGCCAAAGAATTGATGCTGTTGAACTGTAGTGCTGGAGAAGACTCCTGAGAGTCCCTTGGACGGCAAGGAGATGAAATCAGTCAATCTTAAGTGAAGTCAACCCTGCTATTTGTTGGAAGAACTGACAATTAAGCTGAAGCTCCAGTATGCTGGTCATCTGATGAAAATAGCTGACTAATTGGAAAAGTCCCTAATGCTGTGCAAGATTGAAGGCAGAAGAAGAGGGAGTCAGAAGATGAGATGGCTGATAGCGTCACCAATGCAATGCACGTGAACATGGGCAAACTTCAGGAGATGGGGAGGGACAGGGAAGCCCAGTGTGCTGCAGTCCATAGGGTTGTAGAATTGGACACGACTGGGCAACTAAACAAGAAAACAAAAATTTTCATTTTATATTAAAAAAACAAACAAACAAACAAAGGGGATTAAACACACACCACCACTAGATGATGATCACTTTAAAAGTTGTCCTATATTCTTCAGTTCAGTTCAGTTGCTCAGCCATGTCCAATTCTTTGAGATCCCATGGACTGCAGCATGCCAGGCCTCCCTGTCCATCACCTACTCCCATAGTTTACTCTAACTCATGTCCATTGAGTCAGTGATGCCATCCAAACATCTCATCCTCTCTCGTCTCTTTTCCTCCCACCTTTAATCTCTCCTAACAATAGAGTCTTTTCAAATGAGTCAGGTCTTTGCATGAGGTGGCCAAAGTATTGGAGTTTCACCTTCAGCATCAGTCTGTCCAGTGAATATTAAGGATATTCCAAATTTTTCAGGATATTCCAAAGAATATTCAATGATATTCAGAATATCTATATTCTAGATACTTGGAATTTTCAGAAACAGTGGTAATCATACGTCAATCATGTTTGATCAAAATAATACTCCAATTCTTTAATGACTGCTAAAGACAGACATGTTTCCATTATAGAGACAGATTCTTTCTAGAGCCTCTCTACTCTTTGTCCTTCCCCTGCTGACAAAAATTTTGATACCTGGCTGGTCCCTCTTCCTTTACTACTTTCCTTAAATCATCTAAGAGATAAGCACTATTCTAAAGTATTTGGCAACTAAATAGTTGAAGATGTGCAGAGAATAGTAAAGGGGACTACCCAATTAACATCCACAGTAGAGCTCTGAAACTGCTTTCTCTTTAAACTCATTTTGACTGAAGTTTATAATTTACTTCATCCAAAATTTCACTCGTTATCCAAGGAGGACATAGTAATCAAAACTACATTAATGATTAAAAGAATATATGGCAAACTTAAACTTTCTAAGCAGGGCAGTTATTGACATAAGTATCAATATAGTCTAATTTCCCTATGATCAATTATGAATTATTATTAAGGAGCTCTTCTTTGAATCTGAAAACAATACTGGCTAGAAAGAATGAATCTTTGATATACAATGACAACACACAAAGCACTATCCTCAAGCAAAATAAAAGGCAAGGCTAACTTGTCATTTAGAACTGGACATGGAAAAATGGACTAGTTCAAAACTGGGAAAGTACATCAAGGCTGTATATTGTCACCCCGCTTATTAAACTTATATTCAGAGTACATCATGTAAAATGCTAGACTAGATGACTCACAAGCTGGAATCAAGATTGCCAGGACAAATATCAACAACTTCAGATATGCAGATGACACCACCTTTATGGCATAAAGCAAAGAGGAACTAAAGAGCTTCTTAATGAAGGTGTAAGAGGAGAACTGAAAAGCTGGCTTCAAACTCAGCATTCAAAAAACTAAGATCATGGCATCCCATCCCATCACTTTGCAGCAAACAGACTGGGAAAAAATGGAAACAGTGGCAGACTATTTTCTTGGGCTCCAAAGTCATTGCTTATGGTGACTGCAGCCATGAAACTAAGATGCTCACTCCTTGAAAGAAAAACTGATACACCTATATAGTGTATTAAAAAGCAAAGACATTACTTTACCATCAGAGGTCCATTTAGTCAAAGCTAAGGTTTTTCCAGTAGTCACTTACAGAAGTAAGAGTTGAACTACAAAGAAGGCTGAGTGCCAAAGAACTGATGCTTTCAAGCCATGGTGTTGGAGAAGACTCTTGAGAGTCCCTTGGACCATAAGGAGATCAAACCAGTCAGTCCTAAACAGCAACCCTGAATGTTCATTGCAAAGACTGATGCTGAAACTGAAGCTCCAATTCTTTGGCTACCTGATATGAAGAGTCGAACCATGAGAAAAGACATTCATGCTGGGAACAACTGAGGCAGAAGGAGCTTTCTGCCACAGTTTTCTGCAACAGAGGATGAAATGGTTGGATGGCATCACTGACTCAATGGACATGAATTTGGGCAAACTACAGGAGACAGTGAAGGACAGGGAAGCCTGACATGCTGTAGTCTATGGTGTTTCAGAGTCAGACACAACTAAGCAACTGAACAATTTGTCTTTGAGAACTGCACAGACTGCTCTGCTCAGGAACCTAATGTACCAGAGCAACTGAACCCAGAAGTTATCAACCAGCAGCCATTATTATAACTAACTCCCACTAAAGCAAATGATGCAAGGATTTACCTCAAACAGATTATAAAATCAATCTAAGTATCTCTTAAAAAAAAAAAAAAAAAGGAACCAACTCACTTTTAAAGTCTTACTGTGACGCTGGAGTTCCCTGCAAAGAGATTCAAGTTTGCTTCTTGCCAAGACAGCCTTGATGTGTTCACGCTGCAAATGGACTTTCTCTTTCACAATCTGGGCTTGCTTCTTCTGCAAAATCTTCATTTGCTTCTGAACATTCCTGATTTCTTCCAGCTAAAATTAATAAGCACTTTAGGTTTATAAAGCAGTAAGAACTTTTAAAACTGGAAAAGTACCAATTACAATCATGGAACTTTTTCTACTTCTCTTAATTAGCAGTCATTAAGAAAGTACACATTACTTAACACTAGAAGAAACCCAATTTCATTGTTCAGTATTTTATTAAAAACAAAAATAAATCTCTCAGGTAAACTTGTTACAAATCAACACCTGCCAGTTTTACTTTTCTATAAGAACATGCGAAGGTATTTTGTTGAAAAAAATAAGCAGCACTCAGAGGAGGCTTTTGTGAGTAAAGAAGGCAATTTTATTAGAGTTAGAGCAATTTCTTTTATTTACTATTAACAGATAAAAAGTAGCTTTGCTGACATTTGTTCAACCATCAAGCATTCCAAGTGCAAAAATGATTTAAACAGGAAAACTATGAAGTGTCCTTACAAGCAAAATATTTACAGCTATTACAAAGAGCTTCATTCAAATTCCAGAGGGGGGAGAAAAAAAGCTTTTACTTTTTTTTTTTTTTTTCAGTGGGTTTTGTCATACATTGATGTGAATCAGCCATAGAGTTACACGAATTCCCCAGCCCGGTCTCCCATCCCACCTCCCTCTCCACCCGATTCCTCTGGATCTTCCCAGCCCAACAGGCCTGAGCACTTGACTCATGCCTCCCACCTGGGCTGGTGGTCTGTTTCACCACAGATAATATACATGCTGTTCTTTCTATATCTTACTTGCTTTTATAACTTAAGCAAGAGAGTTCCACAAAAACATCTATCTCTGCTTTACTGATTATGCCAAACCCTTTGACTGGATCACAACAAACTGGAAAATTCTGAAAGAGATGGGAATACCAGACCACCTGATCTGCCTTTTGAGAAACCTGTATGCAGGTCAGGAAGCAACAGTTAGAACTGGACATGGAACAACAGACTGGTTCCAAATAGGAAAAGGAGTATGTCAAGGCTGTATATTGTCAACCTGCTTAACTTAAATGTAGAGCACATCATGAGAAATACTGGGCTGGAGGAAGCACAAGTTGGAATCAAGACTGCTGGTAGAAATATCAATAACCTCAGATATGTAGATGACACACCACCCTTATTGCAGAAAGTGAACAAGAACTAAAGAGCCTCTTCATGAAAGTGAAAGAGGAGAGTGAAAAAGTTGGCTTAAAGCTCAACATTCAGAATACTAAGATCATGGCATCCAGTCCCATCACTTCATGGCAAATAGACAGGGAAACAGTGGAAACAGTGGCTGACTTTATTTTTCTGGGCTTCAAAATCACTGCAGATGGTGACTGCAGCCATGAAATTAAAAAACACACCTTGAAAGGAAAGTTATGACCAACCTAGACAGCATATTAAAAAGCAAAGACATTACTTGGTCAATAAAGGTCCGTCTAGTCAAGGCCTTGGTTTTTCCAGTGGTCATGTATGGATATGAGAGTTGGACTATAAAGAAAGTTGAGCACTGAAGAATTGAACTGTGGTGTTGGAGAAGACTCTTGAGAGTCCCTTGGACTGCAAGGAGATCCAACTAGTCCATCCTAAAGGAGATCTGTCCTGAATGCTCATTGGAAAGACTGATGTTGAAGCTGAAACTCCAGTACTTTGGCCACGTGATGTGATGAGCTAACTCACTGGAAAAGACCCTGATGCTGGGAAAGATTGAGAGTAGGAGGAAAAGGGGACAACAGAGGATAAGATGGCTGGATGGCATCACCCACTGAATGGACAGGGGCTTGGGTGGACTTCGGGAGTTGGTTGATAGACAGGGAGGCCTGGCGTGCTGTGGTTCATGGGGTCGCAAAGAGTCGGATATGACTCAGCAACTGAACTGAACTGATGGACTATGAGAAGAGCTTTCTCAGTTACGTCCAACTCTTTGTGACCCCCATGGCCTGTAGTCGTCCAGGCTCCCCTGTCCATGGAACTCTCCAGGCAAGAATACTGGAATGGTTTGCCATTCCCTTCTCCATGGGATCTCCAGGGCCTTCTGCATTGCAGGAAGATTCTTCACTGCTGAAAAACCAGAGAAGCCCAATGAGAAGAGAACATAAATTAGTACAGACTCTGCCCAAATTATCTGTAACTAAAACTCTTTCTCCGTTACTCCAAAGTGCTCATACACCACCAGATGCTTAACAAAATCCCAATTATGCAGATTTTAATTTAATTTTCAATGGTAACAGTAATAGCAAAAATAATGGTATAGCAGATCAGAAGACTGACATTACACCAATGGAGATTTATACCACTGAAGAAACTAGGTACTAGACATTGAAACAAACATTAATGGTTAAAAAAACTGAATGAGAGACTCTAGAAGAGAGATGTAAATGCAGTTAATCTGACATATCTGACATGGAGAGACTGACAAACTGATGGTTTCTGTGTGCTCTGAGAAATAAAAGGCATAGTCATATGCTGCAGAGGTAGAGAAAAGTTGAGGGTTAATATTTAACAAAAAATTGGTATCTCACTGTGGTATTTTTATAACTGGATAGTGACTTTGGAGAAAGAAATATTAAAAAAGACCACAGGATAATGAAGACTCAATTACATTATTATCTGCCTAGTTATATTTTTAGGTACACAGGCAGAATGAATAAACAGGATTTCCAAAGACAGTGATTTTTATAATGTAAGAAACTTATGGGAAAAAACAAAGTCAGTGGTTTTGGCAAAGAGAAAGTAGAGAGTGAATGTAGAAGTGGCTGCAGCAGTCACAGAAAACAGAGGCAGTGAGAATCCTTCAAAAAGCATGCTGAATCAATGGTGACAGTCTGAAGAGAGTATCTGTACTTTTGACGTACAGTCCCTAGGCTACATGAGGTGACCAGAGCAGAGGATGGCCAGAAGGGCACAGTCAAGGATCAAGAAGCTGAAATGTCATCATGGAAGATAGCACAGTAAATAGGTCTATCTCCATACAGATAATTGCACTGACACAAATGGATATAATTATTTTCGACCTGTGAAGCCTATACAAAGGCCTACAATTTCCAAAGAAATAAATGGTCAGTAAACTGTGATTAATTTTGGTTCATTTAACCAGTATCTGTGTAGCAGCTTCTTATTTTTCCATTCCACAGCTCCAGTGCAGGTGGTCATGTTAAAATCCCTGGAGTGGCTTACATAAACCAAGATAAACCATAAAGACTCAGGCCTCCAAAATGTAAGAGAACTGTGTTCTGATTGTGGATTTATAACATTTGATCTTAACAAGTCAGACACAGACAAGGGTCACCACTATTGCAAACACCTCCATGTGAAGAGGCATGTGGGGGACTGAAGGAAATAGGATCCATTTTATCATATTCCCCTTCATTTAACCTTTTTATTCCCTCTGAAAAGCCAGATATTTAAGCACTAAAACATTCAAAACCAATCAATTTGGGATATTTAGAAAATCATCAAGCAAGCTCAGGATCAAAGATGATCTGAGACACCTTAGATTAGATTTTCATCTCAGACTGACTTCTAGCAAACAGACATTTTAAAACCAACAAAACAACAAAGACAACAAACCTTGGTAAAGGCAATCTCATATCTAGAAACATCACACTGTAAGATTCAAATGTGCAGCTAATAACAAAAATCATAAGGCATACAAAGAAATAAAGTATGGACCATTCAAAGACACAAGACCAATCAACTAAACTGTCCAAGAGGAAGACTGGATAGTAGACTCACAAAAGACTTTAAAATAACTGTAGCTAAAATGCATAAGAGGTTGAGGAATCAGATAAAATCAAGAAACAATGCATGAGTAAAACAGAAAAAAACCAACAACAGAAACCACAGAAAGGAACCAAAAGGGGAAAAAAAAAGAAAAAACATCTAAAACAGAAGAGTACAATAATTAAAACAAGAAATTCACTAAAGGGATTATAAATCTGATTTGATCAATGATAAAAAGGATCACTGTACTTGCAGAACAACAGAAATTATCAACTCCAGGGAAATGGAATTAATATAGACTGAGGAGCAATCTAAGAGCCAAGGAATCTGTGGGATACCATCAAGTGGCCCAATACATGCAGTGTGGGATACCACACAGAGAAAACAGACAGAAGCGGGCAGAAAGGTTATTTGAAGAAATAATGATGAAAAATTTCTCAAATCTCATTCCAAGATATGAATGTGCAAGCCCAACAAACTCCAAGGATGATAAATTCCTAGAGTCACACTGAAACAGTTGTAAAACTGTCCAATGCCAAATCTACCAAGTATAAAAGATCCTCATTAACATAACCAGAAAATTCCTCAGCATGAATCTTGGGAGGCCAGAAGTCAGCAGCTTTTAAAAATGCTGGAAGGGGAGACCCTCAACTGAGAACTCTACATCTAGCCAAAGTGTCCTTCAAAAATGAAATATTAATACACTCCATAGGGCTTCCATGGTGGCTCAGTGGTAAATAATCTGCCTGCTGATGCTGAAGACATGGGTTCAATCTCTGATCTGGGAAGATCCAACATACCATGAAACAACCAAGAGAGAGTGTCACAACTAAGCCTATGCTCTACAGCCCAAGAGTTGTAATTGCCGAGTCCATACTGAAGTCTGAGTGCACTAGAGATGGTATTCCACAAGAAAAGCCACTGCAATAAGAACCCCACACACCACAACTACACCCCACTTGCTACAAACAGAGAAAAGCTCACATAGTAACAAAGATCCAGCAAACCAAAAATAAAATAAATAAATAATAAATGAATTTTTAAAAAATATAATAAAGAGATAATACATCTTAAAAAACAATTAGGCTCTACTGGGCACATAATAAATAAACATTAAATTTCTGTGACATTAATAAGTGAAAAGGTGCTAACAGAGCTACATACAAGAGTTTCTGTATACTTTTGAAATAAATGCTAAATAGTGTTAGTAACTTCAGAATGTCATATGAAATCTTCATTATAACCACAGAAATGGATACAGAACAGACTAAAAATGAATCAACTAAGGAACTTAAAATGATTTACTACAAAAAATTCAATTAACTACACAAGAGCAGTGCAGAAAACCTAGAGTAAATGGTAAAAGTCAATTTTTAGGAATAATTTCTTTAAAGGTACAAGAATGAAACTTCAATGAAAAACAGAAATTGGCAGAAGGGGTAAAAACATGATTCAGTTTCATCTCAAGTTAAAAGCTGGTGGAAAGCCCTCATTAAAATGAAGGCCTTATGGATGATGGTGTCAAGACTTCTGGTTCAAAGTGAAGACAAAGAAGGATCCTACCTCCTCCTCCCAGTGACACAGTGAATCTACAATTACATACTGGAATCTTACATCAGGTACCTGAATAAAGACCTGTGTCTGAAAGACAAGATCTCAAAATATGTAGATGGGGAAGTAAACGGGGCTTGGATCCTGTAAAAACTCACAAAGCTATATGGGACTGAAAAACAGTTATACACATAAGGAAGGACTAACCAAGCCGGGATCCACCTAGCAGAGGGACAGCATATAGAAAAGCACAGTCTGTGTTTGAAAGAGGCTTGTAAGATACTCATGGCTTTGGAGTGAGGGGCAGGCTTCTGGTTTGGCACACATGTAGAGACCTACTGAGGCAGCCTTGGGGAAGGAAGCTTGCATAAGGAACCTCTACCATGCACAAGATCACCAGTATCTCATCTCCCAGAAGAGAGACTGTCTGGCCCTCTAATTTTTGTCACTATCACCCAGGGGATGCCCCTTAACTGCCTAGCTCTTGTGACCACTGGGGTTTGCACTTATGGGTCCTGTGGGTTTTTTACAAACCAAGAAATACTTTCTGCTGGCTAACCTCTAACCGAAGTCACAACAAAGACACAGACACCTATGTGCAAACCATCTACACATGAAACAAGATCTGGCTTGAAGGGGCAGATTTCTAAATACAATTAAGGATCAAATATAATTGCCTTTAAGAGACCACAGAGAACCACCGGCACTATTTTTATGATCTTCCTCTACTACAGCCCAGAAAATGTCTCCGAAACCTTGACTTCATGTCTGATGCACCAGCTTTTGTGGCTACCATGCTATATAGCACGGCCCTAGAGGCCAGCAGAATGTGTTCACAGGATGGTAGTAAAATATAAACAGTTCCGATTTGCCTTTCTCTGATAATGAGTGATGTTGAGCATCTTTTCATGTGTTTGTTAGCGATCTGTATGTCTTCTTTGGAGAAATGTCTGTTTAGTTCTTTGGCCCACTTTTTGATTGGGTCATTTATTTTTCTGGAATTGAGCTGCAAGAGTTGCTTGTATATTTTTGGATGAATCCTTTGTCTGTAGCTTCGTTTGCCATTATTTTCTCCCATTCTGAGGGTTTTTTCACTTTGCTTATAGTTTCCTTTGTTGTGCAAAAGCTTTTAAGTTTAATTAGGTCCCATTTGTTTATTTTTACTTTTATTTCCAATATTCTGGGAGGTGGGTCATAAAGGATCCTGCTGTGATTTGTGTCAGAGAGTGTTTTGCCTATATTCTCATCTAGGAGTTTTATAGTTTCCAATCTTACATTTAGATCTATAATCCATTTTGAGTTTATTTTTGTGTATGGTGTTAGAAAGTGTTCTAGTTTTATTCTTCTACAAGTGGTTGACCAGTTTTCCCAGCACCACTTGTTAAAGAAGTTGTCTTTTTTCTATTGTATATCCTTGCCTCCTTGTCGAAGATAAGGTGTCTACAGGTTCCTGACTTATCCCTGGGCTTTTTTTTTTTTTTTAGTTGGAGGCTAATTACTTCACAACATTGCAGTGGGTTTTGTCATACATTGACATGAAAAAGCCATGGAGTTACATGTATTCCCCATCCTGATCCCCCTTCCCACCTCCCTCTCCACCCGATTCCTCTGGGTCTTCCCAGTGCACCAGGCCTGAGCACTTGTCTCATGCATCCAACCTGGGCTGGTGATCTGTTTCACTACAGATATTATACATGCTGTTCTCTCGAAACATCCCACCCTTGCCTGCTCCCACAGAGTCCAAAAGTCTGTTCTGTACTTCTGTGTCTCTTTTTCTGTTTTGCATATAGGGTTATCATTACCATCTTTCTAAATTCCATATATATGTGTTAGT
The DNA here is from genome assembly GCA_020226045.1 of Muntiacus reevesi. NCBI lineage: Eukaryota > Metazoa > Chordata > Mammalia > Artiodactyla > Cervidae > Muntiacus > Muntiacus reevesi. Next base: position 676,266 of record JAGTXV010000429.1, on the reverse strand, counting down.
ATGCTGTAATGATCTTTATCTTTCTGGCTTACTTCACTCTGTGTAATGGGCTCCAGTTTCATCCCTCTCATTAGAACTGATTCAAATGAATTCTTTTTAATGGCTGAGTAATATTCCATGGTGTATATTTACCAGAGCTTCCTTATCCATTCGTCTGCTGATGGGCATCTAGGTTACTTCCATGTCCTGGAAATTGTAAACAGTGCTGCAATGAACACTGAGGTGTACGTGTCTCTTTCAGATCTGCTTTCCTCAGTGTGTATGCCCAGAAGTGGTATTGTTGGGTCATATGGCAGTTCTATTTCCAGTTTTTAAGGAATCTCCACACTGTTTTCCATAGTGACTGTACTAGTTTGCATTCTCACCAACAGTGTAAGAAGGTTCCCTTTTCTCCACACCCTCTCCAGCATTTATTGCTTGTAGACTTTTGGATAGCAGCCATCCTGACTGGCGTGTAATGGTACCTCATTGTAGTTTTGATTTGCATTTCTCTGATAATGAGTGATGTTGAGCATCTTTTCATGTGTTTGTTAGCCATCTGTATGTCTTCTTTGGAGAAATGTCTGTTTAGTTCTTTGGCCCATTTTTTATTGGGTCATTATTTTTCTGGAATCGAGCTGCAGGAGTTGCTTGTATATTTCTGAGATTAATCCTTTGTTGCTTCGTTTGCTATTATTTTCTCCCAATATGAGGACTGTCTTTTCACCTTGCTTATAGTTTCCTTTCTTGTGCAAAAGCTTTTAAGTTTCATTATGTTCCATTTGTTTATTTTTGCTTTTATTTCCAATATTCTGGGAGGTGGGTCATAGAGGATCCTGCTGTGATTCATGTCAGAGAGTTTTTGCCTATGTTCTCCTCTAGGAGTTTTATAGTTTCTGATCTTACATTTAGATCTTTAATCCATTTTGAGTTTATTTTTGAGTATGGTGTTAGAAAGTGTTCTAGTTTCATTCTTTTACAAGTGACTGACCAGTTTTCCCAGCACCACTTGTTGAAAGGGTTGTCTTTTTTCTATTGTATATCCTTGCCTCCTTTGTCAAAGATAAGGTGTCCATAGGTTCATGGATTTATCTCTGGGCTTTCTATTATGTTCCACTGGTCTATATTTCTGTCTCTGTGCCAGTACCATACTGTCTTGATGACTGTGGCTTTGTAGTATAGTCTAAAGTTAGGCAGGTTGATTCCTCCAGTTCCATTCTTCTTTCTCAAGATTACTTTGGCTATTCGAGGTTTTTTGAATTTCCATACAAATTGTGAAATTATTTTAGTTCTGAGAAAAATACCGTTGGTAGCTTGATAGGGATTGCATTGAATCTATAGATTGCTTTGGGTAGAAGACCCATTTTGACAATATTGAGTCTTCTAATTCATGAACACGGTATATTTCTCCATCTGTTTGTATCGTCTTTGATTTCTTTCATCAGTGTTTTACAGTTTTCTATGTATAGGTCTTTTGTTTCTTTAGGTAGATATACTCCTAGGTATTTTATTCGTTTTGTTGCAATGGTGAATGGTATTGTTTCCTTAATTTCTCTTTCTGTTTTATCATTGTTAGCGTATAGGAATGCAAGGGATTCCTGTGTCTTAATTTTATATCCTACAACTTTACTATATTCGTTGATTAGCTCTAGTAATTTTCTGGTAGAGTCTTCAGGGTGTTCTACGTAGAGGATCATGTCATCTGCAAACAGAGAGAGTTTCACTTCTTCTTTTCCTATCTGGATTCCTTTTACTTCTTTTTCTGCTCTGATTGCTGTGGCCAAAAGTTCCAAAACTATGTTGAATAGTAGTGGTGAGAGTGGGCAGCATTGTCTTGTTTCTGATATTAGAGGAAATAATTTCAATTTTTCACCATTGAGGGTAATGCTTGCTGTGGGTTTGTCATATATAGCTTTTATTATGTTGAGGTATGTTCCTTTTATTCCTGCTTTCTGGAGAGTACCATTACACGCCAGTCAGGATGGCTGCTATCAAAAGTCTACAAGCAATAAATGCTGGAGAGGGTGTGGAGAAAAGGGAACCCTCTTACACTGCTGGTGAGAATGCAAACTAGTACAGCCACTATGGAAAACAGTGTGGAGATTTCTTAAAAAACTGGAAATAGAACTGCCATATGACCCAGCAATCCCACTTCTGGGCATACACACCGAGAAAACCAGATCTGAAAGAGACATGTGCACCCCAGTGTTCATCTCAGCACTGTTTATAATAGCCAGGACATGGAAGCAACCTATATACCCATCAGCAGATGTATCCATAAGGAAGCTGTGGTACATTTACACAGTGGAATATTACTCAGCCATTAAAAAGAATTCATTTGAATCAGTTCTAAATAGAGGGATGAAACTGGAGCCCATTATACAGAGTGAAGTAAGCCAAAAGATAATGACTAATACAGTATACTAACACATATATATGGAATTTAGAAAGATGGTAACAATAACCCTATATGCAAAACAGAAAAAGAGACACAGATGTATAGAACAGACTTTGGACTCTGTGGGAGAAGGCGGGGGTGGGATGTTTTTACAGAATAGCATCAAAACATGTATATTATCAAGGATGAAACAGATCACCAGCCCAGGTTGGATGCAAGAGACAGTGCTCAGGGCTGGTGCACTGGGAAGACCCAGAGGGATCAGGTGGAGAGTGAAGTAGTAGGGGGGATCAGGACGAGTAATACATGTAAATCCATGGTAGATTCATGTCAATATATGGCAAAAACCACTACAATACTGTAAAGTAATTAGCCTCCAACTAATAAGAATAAATGGGAAAAAATAAACAAATAAATGAAATAAACAGTCCTGAGCTGGCATTCATCAAGCACTCAGTGTTCAGAAAGCAAAACCTATCTCCTATTCTTCCCATTAAAGAGGTATATTTGCATGTTTCCAAAGATGCTGCCCCAAGTGCCTGTCTATCAATCACACTGAATCTAGCTGTAAATGAAATCTGCCATTTTCTGACACTGACAGGTCTTGGCACACTTAAATGAGTTGAGACCCACAAAGAAGAAACTAGGCTGCTTGGAAAATAAGAAACATTTGAGAGTCAAACAAGAATTGATGCAAAGTTCAATCTCAAGTTTTATTTCTGTGAAATGAAAAATCTTACCTGCCATATCAGTAAACAAGGGTGTTGTAGCTATCAAGCCATCAGCCACTGCAGTCACCCAACAGAAAGCCCTGAGGGAACTATGGATGGAGACAAACAAGCGAAGCCCTCCATCAATGCCACCACCCCTCAGGGTGTACCCTGAATAGATTCAGGATGGAGAAAAGTAGGACACTAGCCTTAAGTATCTAAGAAGGATACCATATGAATGATTTCAACCAGCCCAGACTCTTACAACTTCCAATATAGAAAAAAGTACTACACTCATTAAAACTTGGTATACCTGATTTTTTCTAAATAACAGTAATCATTTGATTTCCAACTACCTGGTCTCTGTTGCAAAAACTCCTACATATCCTCTCTTCGCTCTTACCTCTTAAGAGCGATTTCCAAGATATCCAGTTTTGTCCAATTTTTAGCCAACTCACTTATTCGGCTAACATCTCAAACATGAAGTCACACCTTCCAAATGGGAAGAATGGGAGAGAAGGCTGATTTATCGAAGAAACCAACACAGAGTCAAAGAAAAGAAAGAAACAGAGGACTATATTACAAATAGAAGAAAAATATAAAACTTCAGAAAAAAAATTACTGAAATAGATAATTAATTTACATGATAAAAAGTTTAAAGTAACAACCCCAAGATGGTCACTGAGCTCTGAAGAATAGAAAATTGAAGTGAAAATTTTTAATGGAATATACAAGTTATACAAGTAACAAACAGAAACAACATAACTGAAGAATCAAATAACTAAACTGCAAAAACACAACAGAAAGATCAGCAAGATTCATCATGTCAATGTATGGCAAAAACCACTATAACATTGTAATTAGCCTCCAATTAAATAAATTAAAAAAAAAAAAAAAAAAAGATCAGCAACAAATTAGAGGAGGCATGTAAAGGGTCAGTGAACTCAAACATATGGCACTGGAATTCACCCAATCATAGCAAAAAAGAAATAAAAACAAGTAGAGACTGATTTGTACATTTTACATTTGTACAGTATGTACATTTGTACAGTACATTTGAGACAACATCCAGGACACCAACATTCGCATTATAAACAGGTCCAGAAGAAAAAATGGTCAAAACGTATGGAAGGAAATAAGGGATGCAAATCCAGGAGGCCAAAAGAGTTTTAAATAAGAGAGGCCCATGGCCGACACCAAGACATAAGACAATTAAAATGTCAAAAGTTAAAACATGAAGACATAATCAAGAAGGTGCAAGAGGAAAACAACTTGTTATTTATATATGAGGGAAACTCTACAAAATTATCAGGTTTTCAGTGGAAACTTTTTAGGCAGACAGGGAAAGACACAATACATTCAGTGATTAAAAAAACAAAAAATTGGCAACCATGAGTATTTAACCATTTGCCTTTCAGAAATGAAGGAGACACAAAGAATTTTCCAGAAAGACAAAAACTAAATGAGTTTATCACCACCAGACAGTCCTTTTTAAAGAAATGTTGAATGGGTTTCTTTAAGGTGAAATGCAAAGTATCAAGTAACAGAAATATATGAAGTACAAATCTTACAGCTAAATGTAACTACAAATTAAAAAAAAAAAAATCTTGAAATAGGAGTGCAAACAAAGCCCCCAATTCAAGTAACAACCTTTTGTTTTCTCATTTTCTTTCTCTTCCATTATCTTGTTTTAACAGATGCAGATCATCAATCAGCACTTTTGCCTCTGTGATCCTGCTTGCTCCTTACATCCTTGGCAACTTGGGGACACCTGGGGAGGGGAGGGATCTGAGCTGTTTGAGCAGTAAGTTTACCGTGTATAAAAGATACTCAGAACAAAGTTGGGGCACTCAGCCTTTGCAGATGACTCCGCTGGGCCCCTCCCCATGCTAAATAAATTTTATTGTTCTGCATCTTTGAGTGTGACTTGTCTTCTCCTGCCACAATGGTATATATAACATTTTCTGGTGCGTTGGCTGGAAAACCAACAACCAACATGGCCTCTTATGCCAGGGAAGAGATAGGCGCCTCCTGGCCATTTGCTGGATCCCTGCTCTCACTTAGGCCAGTATGGCCTCCCCCCACACCACTTCCTGAACAGACTCAGAAAAGCAGAAGCGGGTTTCAGGGTCTGTTCCCTTGGATGGTCTGTCAATTTTAGTGTGTGTGAGAGAGTGATCAAGTGAGAGCCCCATGCTCCACCATCTTCCAACTACGGAGCCTGAGAGAGTCCTAACGCACGGTTCCCTTATGACCTCTCAGGGCAGTGCCAGCCTTTGGAGGATTTAATCTCTCCCTGAGAGGCTGGTCCCTGTTGGGGGTCTATACTGACCTGACAATGCTTAGAGATGTCTAAATCTCCATAAAGGGGAAAAAAGGTGAGTGCTTCCTTTTGTTTGTTGTGTAACAACACCTCAGGGTGGGAACATTCACATAATGGGCAATTTGACTTCTAAACTCACTGTCTTAGAGTGGATGGTTAAGAATGTTAAGAAAAGATTCTCTGGGGATTATGGTGTAAAATCGAATCCTGAAAAACTGCACAATCTTCGTATTCAGGAGTGGCCCTCCCTCAGGGTCGGAGGGCCTCCAGAAAGGATGCTACATGTGCCCACTGCCAAAGCAGGGCATAGAGTCATAAGGGAAGATCCCAGCCACCCAGGCTGATTCCCATATATTGATCAATGATTGAAAACTGCCTAGTTAAGGACCCCTGGGTTCAATTCTATGCCACAGGTCAAGGATAGGGTAAGATCCAAGTAACTCAACCAAAGAAAAAGACCTCATACCAAGAGAAAGAACCACCTATTCTCCAGGGTGAGGCTGAAGTGCCCCCATCTTACATCCCCAGAGCTCCCCACCAAGAGTAGCAGATCCCATTTGCCAGACAGTCCACTACCTTCCATTTCACCTCCTCCTCCTGATGCTCCTGAAGCTATTATGCCCCACGGCCAGCCACCCGAGAACCTAAGGGTAGGTGCCACATGTCAGCTCAGGCAGCAGCTGCCTCAGCATTACAAATGCCCTTATCAGAGACTCAAGAACCACAGGACTCTGCTGCCAATGGGTCCCTACAAGAGGGGCAACCCATTTTTTACTGCCAGCCTTTTTCCATGACACATCTCAGCTGGAAACATCATTCCTTCTCATACTCTGAAAAGCACCAAGAGCAGGTTGTTCTCTTAGAATCCATCTTCCAAACCCACTGTCCCACCTGGGTAGACTGCTGGGAGCTTGTCGTCACCCTACTCAATACAGAGGAGCTCCAATAAGTCATGACAAAGGCCCAAAAATGGCTCCAGGCCAATGAAAGAGGGGGCCAATAAGACTCAGAGAACTGGGCTCTGGAGAACTTCCAGAGGAAAAGCCCCTCTGGAACCCCAATACTGAGGGTTAAGAAAGAAACCAGCTGGAGTGGTATCGACAGGCCCTCCTATACAGGGGGTAAAAGTCAGGGCAAAGAAGCCTATTAACACGGCTAAGACCACTGAGATGCTACAAAAACCAAATGAAAGCCTAGCCGATCTCTATGAGAGGTTCTGTGAGGCTTTTTGGGTCTACACGCTTTTTGATCCTGAAGACCTTGAAAATCAACAGATGATAAATGCAGCCTTTGTGGGACAAGTCCAATCGGACATCCAAAAAAATTATAGAAGTTAGAAGGGCCTGCAGGTAAAAATGCCACAGAATTGCTACAAATAGCCAACAAAGTCTTTGTCAATTGTGACCAAACAACATGCCAAGAAGTGGAAAAGATGATGAAGCAAAAATATGATGAAGCTTTGACAGTTGCCCTGTCAAAGCCTGCATCCCTGGCAGGACCACCCCAAAAGGCAAGGGCCCCAGATCTGAAAAGAGGAGTTCCCCTCAGCTACGATCAGTGTGTGCCTAATGGGAAGAAAGGGGACACTGGAAAAATGAATGCCCCAGTTGCATTTCTTCCTAGGAAGAAACCAAGGCAGCAAGCCCCCCAAGCCAATATCAACCTGAGCTACCCAGCACTAATCTGATCAGGTTGGCTGGAGTAAAAACTAACTAGACCGGACCAGGATCTCTCCAACTGGGCCCCTGAGAGTCTATAGTCAGAATTCAAGTAGGGGACCCTCCAGTGCACTTTATGGTGGATACAGGCAGTAAGCATTTAGTGGACACCCAGCAGATAGCCTCCTTTCTTGGAAAAAGAAACTACCATCATTGGGAACACAGACGCACAGGCCCACAGGCTGCTTTGAGGACCTCGACATAGCTGACTGAGGGGCCATGAGGTAGTGTACAAATTCCTCTACCTGCCCAATTGCCCTGTTCCTCTGAAGAGAAGAGACCTGCTTGCTAAGACGAGGCCCAGATTTCCTTTAATGCTGACAGATCAGCTCAGCTAAAACTAGCAGGAATGCCTTCCTCCTCCTTCATTATGACTCTCTCTGTAAGGAGAGAAGAATGGTGGCTGTATTCCTCCCCTCCTGCAAAAAGGACCATTTCTCCTGAATTACAGACTAAGCACCCACTAGTTTGGGCTAAGAAAAATCCTCCAGGTCTGGCAAAACACCATGCTCCCATCCTGATTGATCTGAAACAAGGGAGGGACTCAAACTGTAAAACTATGACAGTAACCAATTCCCCAGGAGACCTGACTGGGAATCCAGATTCATTTACAAAGACTACGCCAACATGGACTTCCGATAAAATGCCAGTCACCTTGGAACATCCCATTAATACCTGTAAGAAGCCAGGACACACGATTACCATCGGATGATGACTTAAGAGCTGTAAACGAGGCAACAAATACTCTGCAGCTGGCGGTGCCTAATACATACACTCTACTAGGACTGATCCCTTCCACTGTCAAATGGTTTACTTGCTTGGACTTGAAAGATGCCTTCTTCTGCCTCTTGGTTGCACCTGTCAGCCAACTACTACTTGCCTTTGAATGGAAAAACCCACATACAGGAAACAAGGAACAGCTCACTTGGACACGACTTCCTTAGGGGTTCAAGAACTTCCTACTCTCTTTGGGGAGGTTTGGCCAGTGACTTGGCTAAATTTCCTGGACAGGAGTTAGACTGTGTCCTGCTGCAATATGTCAATGATCTTGTGCTAGCCAGTACAACACAAGCTCGATGCCTAGAAGACACAAAGTCCCCCCCACCCCCACCCCCTTTCCTTGTTAATGGAAGTTGGGTACCAGGTATCAAAGATAAAGGCACAAATATATAGAAGGCAAGTCAAATATGTAAGTTTTAACATCACGTGGGGCTGGTTTAAAGCAAACAAGCAGTCTGTATTATCCCTACCCTACCACTTGCCAGAAGCTCCATGAATTCCTGGTAGCAGTAGGATTCTGCAGTATATGAATCCCTGGATTTTCAAACCCAGCCAGACCCCTATATGAGGTTCTGAAAGGAGAAAAGGCTCCCCCTGAATGGGACCCAAGCCAAGGGGTGGCCTTTCAAACAATTAAGACCAAACTGTCTGAGGCCCCAGACCTAGAACGTCCCTATGTAACCAAAGAGTTCAATCTCTTTGTCCATGAAAATAGTGGAAAGGCTTTGGGAGTCTTGACCCAAGAATTCAGACCTTGACAGAGGCTGGTGGCCTACTTGACTAAACAGGATGACTCAGTTGCAGCTGGATGGCCACCCTGCCTCCAAGCACCAGCAACCACTACCGTGCTGGCGAGAGAGGCCAACACTGGGGCAATAGTTATAAGTCCTACATTCAGTTGTAACCCTGATGGACAGTAGAGGCCACCACTGTCTCACACATGCACAGATGACTCACAAGAAGGGTTACTATGTGAAAATCTTTGGGTAAAACTGGAAGATGCATGGACTTTAAATGCAGCTACCTTCCTTCCATACAAAGTAGGGCCCTTGCACCATGACTGCTTGGAAATACTAGATTAAGTGCTTTCTAGTAGACTAGACCTGACTGACAAGCCACTCAGCAACTGAGACCTGGTCCTATATACTGATGGCAGCAGCTTCATGGAAAATGGGAAGAGTATGGTTGAGTATGCTGTGGTGTCTGACTCTAGAGTGGGAGAAGTAGAGGCATTTCTTCAAGAATGGTCAGTGCCGGAAGTGGAGTTATATGCAGTATTCAGGGCACTGGGACTCAGTAGAGACCAGCAAGTCAACATCTTTACTGACTCATTTTTTTTTCCCCTTTATTTTTTTATTAGTTGGAGGCTAATTACTTTACAATACTGTAGTGGTTTTTGCCATACATTGACATGAATCAGCCATGGATTTACATCCTGAACCTACCTCCCTCCGCTTGTGCTACTCTACATGTCCACAGAGGCTCACACAAGGAAAGAGGACCCCTTAGAGCAGAAGGCAAAGGAATTAAAAACCAACTCAAAATCCTGAAACTACTGTAAATATTAAGGGAACCAAAGGGCACGGCAGTTGTCTACTTTAAAGGCCACCAGAAGGCAGGTGAACCAGTGGTCAAAGGGAACCACCACACTGATGCAGCAGTACAAGGAGACTGCCCAGGGGCGGCCGCCAGATAAACTAAAACTCCTGCTAGCCCTGCAGATACCAGTTGCCCCATGTAGTCCCTTGAGAAGGAAAAATGGATAAAAAAGGAAGAGGAAACTAAGGCCAAGATGGGATGGTGGATCACACAAGACCAACGAGTCTATCTTCCAGAACAGTTAGCCTTCAAGCTGGATAACCAGCAACATGAACTGACCTATATCGATAGCTGTAGAGACCTTACTAGGCTATCTCATTGCTTGCCTCCCCTAGTCTGTTCTGTTTCCCAGCAATGTGCACCTTATTTACAAAATAATGCTCTCAAGAGGCATAGTAGGCTTGCCAGGGGCCTAGCAGATTGGCAGGGACACATCACTGTGGACTATTCACTTTGAGGATATGGAAGTACACTTCAATGAAATTACCCGAAGCTGAGGATATAGATACCTCGACTTTTATCTGCACCTTTTCAGGCTGGGTGAAAGCCTTTCCTACCTGAACTGAAAAAAGAAGAGAAGTAACCAAGGCACTCCTGAAAGATATTGTTCCCAGATACAGAACACCACAGGGGTGGACATTGACCGGCATTTGTAGCCAAGGCAGTACAACAGGTGGCAAAGGTTTTAAAAACCTAGTGGAAATTGCATACTACCTACCACCTTAGAGCTCAGGTAAAGTGGAATACATGAATAGAACCCTCAAACAAACCCTAATAAAACTACACCAGGAGACCAGCTGTGGCTCTCTGCAGATAGGGATAGCATTTTCAGCATTTGAAGTCTTGAATGGATGACCAATCTCTCTAGTCAATTTAAAGACTAGGGAATGTGGGCTTACATAGGCAGCTACCAGGATTAGGACACACAATCTCTCAAATACATACAAGGACAACTGATAGAATATCCATATCCTCAGGCGTAATAGTACTTCCTGCAGGGAACCCAATATGGGTAAAGGATTGGGAAAAAAGAGCCAACCCTGTGGATTAGAGCCCCTGTTTGAGTTTGGAGATGGGAGGGAAACTCAAAATGGAGGGCATATATGTATACCAATGGCTGATTCATGTTGAGTTTTCACAGAAAACATCAAAATTCTGTAAAGCAATTATCCTTCAATTAAAAACAAAACAAAAACACTATTTGGTATGGGCCCTATTTGGTAATCTTAAGTACTAGCAAAGCTCTCAAGGCGGCAAGAAAAGACACCTGGATCCATTATTTCAGAGCCAAACTTGCAAGTCTGACAGAGAGCCAAGAGAAGTAAAGAATGGCCCTCAGTCCAGAGGAACCCATGTACCTGACCTTGCGAAGAAGGAAACCACCACCCCAAAGCTCTGCCTTGCCCACACAGGAAGCTGTTCAGTCAACACATGGCTGAAACTGGAAGAACCAACAGGACCAACAAGAGGCAGGAGTACTAATTATTAATTGCGCTGAGACTCCCCCTATTATTTTATTAGGAATAGGGCTTTAGTCTGTGTCTCCCCTGAAGTGGACCTGGCTTCAAAAACTCTCCCTCTGCTCTGCCTACTTCTTCATCAGTTCAGTTCCGATTAGTCTCTCAGTCATGTCCAACTCTTGCAACCTATGGACTGCAATATGCTAGGTCTCCCTGTCTATCATCAACTCCCAGAGTTTACTCAAACTCATGTCCATTGAGTTGGTGATGTCATCCAACCATCTCATCCTCTGCCATCCCTTTCTCTTCCCATCTTCAATCTTTCCCAGATCAGTCTTTTCAAATAACACAGTTCTTCGCATGAGGTTGCCAAAGTCTGGAGTTTCAGCTTTAGCATCAGTCATTCCAATGAATATCCAGGACTGATTTCCTTTAGGAGAGACTGGTTGGATCTCCTTGCAGTCCAAGGGACCCTCAAGAGTCTTCTCCAACACAACAGGTCAAAAGTATCCTTCAGTGCTCTGCTTTCTTTATAACCCTACTCTTACAGCCAAATATGTCTACTGGAAAAAAAAAATTCCTTTGACTAGATGTCCCTTTCTTGGCAAAATAATGTCCCTGCTTTTTAATATGCTATCTAGGTTTGTCATAACTTTTCTTCCAAAGAGAAAGCATCTTTTAATTTCATGACTGCAATCACCATCTGCAGTGATTTTGGAGCCCCCCAAAATAAAGGCTGTCATAGTTTTCAGTGTTTCCCCAACTATTCGCCATGAAGTGTTAGGACTGGATGTCATGACCTTAGTTTTCTGAATGTTAAGCTTTAAGCCAACTATTTCACTTTCATCTTTCGCTTTCATCAAGAGGCTCTTTAATTCTTCACTTTGTGCCATAAGGTTGGTGCCATCTGCATATCTAAGGTTATTGATATTTCTCTTGGCAATCTTGATTACAGTTTGTACTTCATCCAGCCCAGCATTTCTCATGATGCACTTTGCGTTTAAGTTAAATAAGTAGGGTGACAACAGATAGCCACGACGTACTTCTTTTCCTATCTGGAACCAGTCTATTGTTCCATGTCTAGTTCTGACTGCTGCTTCCTGACCTGCATACAGGTTTCTCATGAGGCAGGTCAGGTGGTCTCCTATTCCCATTGCTTGAAGAATTTTCCACAGCTTGTGATCCACACAGTCAAAGGCTTTGGCATAGTTAATAAAGCAGTAGTAGATGTTTATCTGGAGCTCTCTTGCTTTTTCGATGACTCAACATTTGGTGATGCCCTGTGTAGAGTCTTCTCTCTTGTGTTGTTGAAAAAGGTGTGCTATGAACAGTGCATTCTCTTGGCAAAACTCTTAGCTTTTGATTTGCTTCGTTCGGCCAAGGCCAAATTTGCCTGTTACTTCAGGCATCTCTTGTCATCCTACTTTTGCATTCCAATACCTTATAATGAAAACAACATCTTTTGGGGGTTAGTTCTAGAAGGTCTTGTAGGTCTTCTAAGAACCGTTCAACTTCAGCTTCTTTGGCATTACTATCAGGGCACAGATTTGGATTATGGTGGTATTGAATGATTTCCCTTGGAAACGAACAGGGATCATTCTCTCATTTTTGAGATTGCATAGAAGTACTGTATTCTGGACTCTTTTGTTGACTATGATGGCTACTGGATTTCTTCTAAGGGATTCTTGCCCACAATAGCAGATATAATGGTCAGCTGAATTAAATTCACCCCTTCCAGTCCATTTTAGTTCACTGATTCCTATAATGTCAATATTCACTCTTGCTATCTCCTGTTTGAGCACTTCCAATTTGCCCTGATTCAAGGACCTAAAATTCTAAGTTCCTATACAATATTGCCGTTTACAGCACTGGACTTTTCTTCCTTCACCAGTGCACAACTAGGTGTCGGTTTTGCTTTGGTGCCATCTCTTCATTCTTTCTGGAGTTATTTGTCCACTGATATCCAGTAGTGTATTGGGCAGCTACTGACCTGGAGAGTTCAACTTTCATTGTGTTATCTTTTTACCTTTTCATAATGTTCATGGGGTTCACAAGGCAAGAACTGTAAATGGTTTGCCATTCACTTCTCCAGTGGACCACATTTTGTCAGAACTCTGCACTATGACCTGCCTACTTCTCCACTATGACTACTTTTTCATAGTTCATGCTTTTTGGAGTCTCCCTCTACTGCAATCAGCTTAAGTATGAAGACAGCGTACTTTTGCCCTTTCTTGGTAGTTCAGTCAATCCTCTCCTCATCTGAGAGCCAGGATGATTGTTCTCATCGTACGGAATTTGTCTACCATAGCGGGAAACAGATCCAAGGATTCACTTACTATACATACCAACCAGTCACATATGATAGTTCAGTTTCCATGCACTAGGGAAGGGAAATATTAGAGTCTGCAGTGTGAATGGCCTAATGTACTATGGCCACCTCAAGATAGATGGCCTGTTGGACCCGACATACTCATTTTGGGATGTCAGATTGGGGTGGGGGGTGGGCAGGGAAACATGACCAGTCTAGGAAAGAAGCACTCCCAAAGGTGGTCAAATGGTTAAAGCCCCAAGTATCCAAGAAAGACCCACTGGCATCATCTCCAAAGCCAATGTCCAGTGGACTGTACAATCAGCTTCTAGCCTCAATGAAAGATAAGTTTAACATGTTTTGATCCATCTAACCAAGGAGGTAGCTCAGAAATTAAATGCCACTAGCTGCTAGCCTTGTGGAGGGGCCCTGATTGAGTGAAACATGGCCCTGGAAGGGTATGGGATTGGATCCCTTCCTGCTATTCAGATGGAATCGAACAGTGAGTAGGTGGGCAGGGGACCACATTGGACCCTGTCTACGGACACATTAAGCCAAGAATGCCTAAGCCTGGAAAGGATAAATTATACCTCAGTCAGAGAGACAAAATGCAGAAGAGCACTGGTCTATAATGATACCAGTAAGAGCCTTTCATGGTGGCCAGGGGCCCCAACCTGGTATTGGGCTCCCCAAAGAGAAGGAACGGAAGTCACACTTGCATTCCCTTCAACCCTACCTCCAGAATTCTAGTGTAAAGCTGTACGAGAAATCAACTTGATATTAATCCCTTTCTTACAATCCCAAGCATCAGCCCATTTTGGAAATATCTTAACTCCACAACCCCAGACTTATGGCAGGCCTCAGAGGGACTTTTTTGAATTTGTGAGAGAAGGGCCTATTCACAACTCCCATCCAGATTGGGAGGAACATGCACCATAGGAATAACTCAGTCAGGTTTCTTCCTCTTACTCGACTCACAAGGGGACACACTGGGTGTCCCAATCTATGACAACCTGAGACATAGAGAAAAACAATCCCTCAAGTTGGGAGAGGAACAAAATTGGGGCAAAGATGAGTGGCCACCCAAAATATAATCCAATATTATTATCTGGACCCATGGGGACAGGATGGGAATTGGGGATATAGCACCCCCATTTACAAGCTCAACCAAATAACCTCTTTGCAGATGGTACCTGAGATTATAACTGGTCAAATCACAACTGCATTGGAACTGTTGTCATGGTAACAATTCCAGATGATGACTGCCATCTATCAAAATCGAATAGCATTAGACTACCTCCTAGCTGAGGAAGGAAGAGCTTGCAGGAAATTCAACTAAACTGACTGGTGTATCCAAATAGATGACCATGGAAACGTTATAATAGACATAGCTAAAAATAATCAGGAAGATTTCTCATGTTCCAGTTTATACCTGGAAGGGATGGGATATAGATGGCCTCTTTGGAGGATGGGGCTCTCTTGGCTAGGACAGTTTGAAACAATGATGGCGATGGTCGAGGTCACACTTGTTGGATGCCTGCTTATTCCTCCCTCACACCCCTCTTAATCAGAATTGTAACAGGGTTCATAGAGGCAGTTGTCCAGCCGAGGTCGGGGAGTGAGACAGGAGTGAAATCAAAGCCCCCAATTAAAGTAACAATCTTTTGCTTTCCCTTTCATTATTTTAACAGCTGCAGCTCATCAACTACTGCTTTAGCCTCTATGATCTTGCTTGCTCCTTACATCCCTGGCAACTTAGGCTACTAGGGGAGGAGAGGAATCTGAGCTGTTTGAGTGGGCAAAGATATAACATTAAAAATATAAAAGATATCAAGAAAAAAAGTCAGGGTGTTCTGCCTTTGGAGGTAATCTCACTGGGCCAGCACCTGTGCTGAATAAACCCTGCTCTTATGCATCTTTGAGTGCCGCTTGTCTTCTTCTGCCGCCACGGGTTCTATAACAGTCTAATATAAAATTGGTGGGTCAATCACTTACACAGCTAATATAACAAAGAGAAGTACAAAAATAACTACAACTAAGATAATTTAATAATGCATACACAAGATAAAAAATGTAAATTCTGACATCAAAAAACAGAATGTGAGGAAGAATTAAACGTAGAGTTTTAAAATGAGCTCAAATTTAAGTTATCACTACTCTTTTCAATAAGTAGTGCTGTGAAAACCGGAGAGCTACATGCAAAATAATAGAACACTTTCTAATGCCATACTCAAAACAAACTCAAGATGGATTGAAGATGTAAATGTAAGACCAGAAACTATAAAACTCTTCAGAGGAAAACACAGGCATTACAGACATACATCACAGTAAGAACCTCTTAGGACCTACCTACTAAAGTAATGAAAATAAAAGCAAAAATAAACAAATGGGGCCCAATTAAACACTGCATTGCAGAGGAAACCATAAACAAGGAATCAACAACACTGAGGACAGGAGAAGCTAACAGCAAATGGGATTGACAAAAGATACAAGCAGCTCATAAAAACCAGTAAGAGAAAACCAAACACCCCAACCAAAAAAGTGGGCAAAAGACCTAACAGACATTTCTCCAAAGGAGACATACAGAGGGCTAACAAATACATGAAAAGATGCTCAACATGGCTCATTATTAGAGAAATGCAAATCAAAACCACAACTGAGGTATCACCTCACACCAGTCAGAGTGGCCATTATCAAAAAATGAACAAACAATAATAAATACTGGAGACAATGTGGAGAAAAAGGAACCCTCTTACACTGTTGGTGGGAAAGCAAACTGACACAGCCACTATGGAAGAATGCATGGACTTCCTTAAAAAAAATTAGCAACTAAGCTACAATAAAACAACCATCTCACTACTGGGCATATACTCTGAGAAAATAGTAACTGAAAAAGACATACGTATGCCAGTGTTCACTGCAGCACTATTTGCAATATCTAGGACATAGAAGCAACCCAGAAGTCCACTGACAGAAGAATGGATAAAAAGATGCACATATGAATAACGGAATATTACTTGGTCATGAAAAGGAATGCATTTGAGTCACTTCTAATGAGTTGAATGAGCCTAAAGCCTTCTATACAGAGTGAAGTAAATCAGAAACAGAAGAACAAATATTTTATATTAGTACATATACATGCAATCTAGAAAGATGGTACTGATAAACCTATTTGCACAGCAGAAATGGAGATGCAAACACAGAGAACAGACTTATGGACACAGTAGGGAAATAGAAGGTGGGATAATTTGAGAGAGTAACATTAACATGTAAAATAACCAGTCAATGGGAATTTGCTATACGATGCAGGGACTCCAAAGCCAATGTGTTGTGACAACCTGTAAGGGATCAGATGGAGGAGGTAGGAGAGAGGTTCAAGAGGGAAGGAGCATATATATTTCTACAGCAGATACATGTTGATGCATGACAGAAATCATCACAATATTGTAAAGTAATTATCCTCTAATTAAAATTAAAAAAAAAATTAACAGACATTTCTCCAAAGAAGACACACAGATGGCTAATAAATCCATGAAAAAAATGCTTAACACTGCTCATTATTATAGAAGTGCAAATCAAAACTACAATGTGGGAGAGAACAAAATTGTGGAGGAAAAGGTGTATGTGGAGTACATCTCTCTACATGGATACATAAGTAATACACATTCTAGACACACAGAAGATCTTGCAGAACACCAGCTAAGAGGGGGCAGGAATAACTGATCACCAGGAAATAGGATGTAGAACCATGCAAAACTGAGTATCAGGACTGGACTGTTTGGAGTAAGAGCACTGCTAACTCCAAGGCCTTAGACTACGAGAGAACTAACCACAGGGAGTATTAATTAGTGAGAACTCTCACAAAGGTAACCACCTGTATACAAGACCTGGCATCACCCAACTGCCAGCAGGACCCTGTGAAGGACACCTTATCCAAGGAAAAGAACAAGACAAAAAACAAAAACAAAAAACAAACAAACAAACAAAAACAAACCAAATCATCAGTAGACAGGATTACCACCTCATACAGCCCTGTCCATCACAGGGGGAAAAAAAACTCACCTCCTTCCACAGAATGCAAGCAAAGTCACACCTTACACTGCGCAAACCACTGAACCAACCTTCCCCAAAAAGGGCAGAAACCAAAAGGAAGAACAAATACAACCTGGAAGCCAGGTATGGTGGGGAAATTAACAAGATGGAGTCACAGTCTCTTGTCCCACAATCACAAGCCCTCTTGCCCCATCTTCTGTAAACAATGACTTTGCACAGTTATATAATAGCTGAGATCACTTATAGCACTGTACATGCATGTTACAAGGTAATCGTTTGGTCACAGACTACTATGTGTAGTCCACCTCTATGAGAATCACCACAAAAGCCCTGTCTGCTGCTCCATCAGTGCCACAACATTGAGCAACATCAAGGATATGTTATGACTATGTTATGGCTACTACTATGGCTACTTTGTCAGCCAGAAGAGAGGCCATGTTATGGCTACTGTGCCAGCTGGGAGACAATAAACATGTCTGCAGTTCTTACGGCTCCTTTCCAGGTTCTGAGCTCACACCTTCCCTACCCTGCTTCAGTGAACAATGCAAACAGTGCAAACAGCAAGATAACTGGTTCTGTTAGCAGCATCAGCAAGACACCTGGGAACAGGAGACCTTAAACACAGTGAGTTAATTAAAAAAAAATGAGAGCGAGAGAGAAGGCAGAGAAATACCGCACAAATGAAGAAATAACTTAGAAACACACAGTCCAAATAAATGAAGAAGAAATAGGCAAATTATATGAAAAAGAATTCAGAGTAATGATTGTAAACATGATCCAAGACCTCAAATATAGAAGGGAAAAAAATGCAAGAATCAATTAGCACATTTAACAAAGGCCTAAAAAATAAAGAATAAACAAAAGACAACAAAATTAATGAAATTTAAAACACTCAACAAGAAATTAATAGCAGAATATCTGAGGTAGAAGAACAGATAAGTGAGCTGGAAGACAGAATGGTACAAATAACTGCTGAAGAGCAGAATAAGTGAAAAGGAATGAAAAGAACAAAGGATAGCCTCAGATATGTCTGGGACAATATAAAATGCACCAACATTCTAATTATAGGGGTCCGAAAAGAAGAAGCTTCCCTGGTGGCTCAGACAGTAAAGCATCTGCCTTCAATGCAGGAGACCTGGGTTCAATCCCTGGGTTGGGAAGATCCTCTGGAAAAGGAAAAGGCAACCCACTCTAGTACTCTTGCCTGAAAAATCCCATGGACAGAGGAACATGGAGGCTACAGTCCACAGGGTTGCAAAGAGTTGCACATGACTGAATGACTTCCCTTTCATTTTTAAAAGAAGAAGAGAAAAAGAAAGGCTCTGATAAAATTTTTGAAGAGATCATAGTCGAAAATCTCCCCAACATGGAAAAGGAAATAGCCAATCAAGTCCAAGAAGGGCAGAGACCCATCTACAATAAACCTAAGGAGAAACACACTGAGACAGGTACTAATCAAACTAACAAAGATTAAACACAAAGAAAGAATGTTAAAACCAGTGATGGAAAACAAGTAACATACCAAGGAAACTCCATATGTTTAACACCTAATTTTTCAGGAAAAACGGCAGGCTAGAAGGGAATGGCGCAATTTATTTCAAGAACTGAAATGGAAAAATCTACAACCAAGATTACTCTAGCAGCAAGGATCTCATTCAAAATTGATGGGAGAAATCCAAAGTTTCACAGTAAAGAAAAACAGAATTGAAAAAAAAAAAAAAGAAAAACAGAATTTAGTACCGCTAAATCAGCTTTACAGCAAATGTTAAATAGGCTTTATATGGACAAGAAACACAAAAAATGAAAAAGACCTATAAAAACAAACCCCTCAAAACTAAAAAAAAAAAAAAAAGGCAATCAGTATCATTATCAATATATCAATACCTTAAACGTAAATGGATTAAACAGTTCAACGAAAAGACACAGAAGGACTGAATGGATACAAAAACAAACCCTCACATATCTGGTCTACAAGTAATCCACTTCAGACCTAGAAGCACATAAAAACTAAAAGTGGGAGAATGCAAAAGTAATCAAAAAATAATCTGGAATAGCAATTCTCACATCAGACAAATAACTTAAAATAAAGAATATTACAACAGATAAGGAAGAACACTATATAACAATCATGGATCAATCCAAGAGGAAGATGGAAGAATTGTAAATATTTATGCATCCAACACAGCAACTCAATACACAAGACAAACACTAAAAGACATAAAAGGAGAAATTGACAGTAACACAATCACAGTAGGGGACATTAATGCCACACTTACACTAATGGACAGATGCTCAAAACAGAAAATTAATAAGGAAACAAAAGCCTTAAATAACATATTAGACTAGATTTATATCACTGATATATTCAGAACATTCCATGCAAGGGCAGAACACACGTCCTTCTCAAGTGCACATGGAACACTCTTGAGGACAGACCACATCTTGGGTCATAAATCAAACCTCAGTAAATCCAAGAAAACTGAAATATGTATCAATCATCTATTCTGACCACAATGTTATGAGAATAGGTATAAATTACAGGAAAAAAAAAACTGTAAAAAACCAGAACGTATTTGAGATTAAACAATATGTTTCTAAATAACTAACATCTCACTGAAGAAATTTAAAGGGAAAGGAAAATTCTCCTAGAAACATGACAATGAAAACACAACTCAAAACCTATGGCATGCAGCAAAAGCAGTTATAAGAGGGAAGTTTACTGCAATACAATCCTACTTCAAGAAATAAGAAAATCCATATAGACAGACAGTTCAGTCTCTCAGCTGTGTCCAATTTTTTACAACCCCATGAAATGTAGCAAACAAGGCTTCCCTGTCCATCAGTAACTCCTGGAGCTTACACAAACTCATGACCATAGAGTTGGTGACATCTTCCAACCATCTCATCCTCTTGTCACCCCTTCCTCTCCCAACTTCAATCTTTCCCAGCATCAGATTCTTTTCCAATCAATCAGTTCTTTGCATCAGGTGGTCAAAGTATTCGAGTTTCAGCTTCAGTATCAGTCCTTCCAATGAATATTTAGGATGATTTCCTTTAGGTTGCATATGGTTGCATCTCCTTGATCTCCAAGACCTCTCAAGAGTCTTCTCCAACACAACAGTTCAAAAGCATCAATTCTTTGGCACTCAGTTTTCTTTATAGCCAAATTCTCATATCCATACATGACTACTGGTAAAACCATAGCTTTGACTAGATGAACCTTTGTTGGCAAATAAATGTCTCTGCTCTTTTAATATGCTGTCTAGGTTATTCACAGTTTTTCTTCCAGGGAGCAAGCATCTTTTAATTTCATGGCTGCAGTCACCAACTGCAGTGACTTTGGAGCCCTCCAAAATAAAATTTCTCACAAATTTCACTGTTTCCCCATCTATTTGCCATGAAGTGATGGGACCGGATGCCATGATCTTAGCCTTTTGAATGTTTAGTTTTAAGCCAACTTTTTCACTCTCCTATTTTACTTTTATCAAGAAGCCTTTAGTTCTTCACATTCTGCCATAAGGGTGGTGTCATCTGCATGTTTGAGGTTATTGATCTTCCTCCCAGCAATCAATTCCAGCTTGTACTTCACCCAGCCTCGCATTTCTCATGATGTACTCTGCATATAAGTTAAATAAGCAGGATGACAATATACAATCTTATTGAACTCCTTTCCCAATTAGGAACCAGTCTGCTGCTTGCTTCTTGACCTGCAAACAGATTTCTCAGGAGGCAGGTCAAGTGGTCTGCTATTTCCATCTCTTGAAGAATTTCCCACAGTTTGTGGTAATCCACAAAGTCAAAGGCTTTGGCATAGTTAGTAAAACTAACTATGTTAGTAAAACTAACTATAGTTAGTAAAACAATAGGAGCTCTTCTGCTTTTCCAATGATTGAACCGATGTTGGCAATTTGATCTCTAGTTCCTCTGCCTTTTCTAAATACAGTTTGATCATCTGAAAGTTCACATTCACTTACTGTTAGAGCCTGGCTTGGAGATTTTCAGCATTACTTTGCTGAAAGCATGTGAGATGAGAGCAATTGTGCAGCAGTTTGAACATTCTTTGGCATTGTCTTTCTTTGGGATTGGAATGAAAACTGACCTCTTCCAGTTCTATGGCCACAGCTGAGTTTTCCAAATGTGTTGGCATACTAAGTGCAGCACTTTACTTCATAGCATCATCTTTTAGGATTTGAAATAGTGCAACTGAAATTTCACCATCTCCACTAGTTTTGCTCATACTGATGGTTTCTATGGCCCACTAGACTTTGCATTCAAGGGTGCCTGGCTCTAGGTGAGTGATCCTACTACCATGGTTATGTGGGTCTTGAAGATCTTTTTTATATAGTTCTTCCATATAGTCTTGCCACCTCTTCTTAATATCTTCTGCCTATGCTTATTAAGCATGACCCAAAACATCAGAGCAAGACCCAGTCTCCCCCTCAGTCAGCCACTCCCACCAGGACGCTTTCACAATCCTAGTCTCCTTATGAATCAGAGGGTACATAGAATGAAAACCACAATCACAGAAAACTAACCAAACTGATCAGATGGACCACAGCCTTGTCTAACTCAACGAAACTATGAGCTATGTCATATAGGGCCACCAAAGGCAGACAGGTCATGGTGGAAAGTTCTAACAAAACATGGTGCACTGGAGAAGTGAATGGCAAACTATTTCAGTATTCTTGCCTTGAGAGCCCCATGAAAAGGCAAAAAGATAGAACACTGAAAGATGAACTCACCAGGTCAGGAGGTGCCCAACACTCTACTGGATTTCAATGGAGAAATAACTCCAAAAAGAAAGAAGAAACAGAGCCAAAGCAAAAACAATACCCAAGTGTGGAAGTGACTGATGATGGAAGCAAAGCCTAAAGCTGTAAAGGGCAATACTGCATAGGAACCTGGAATGTTAGGTCCATGAATCAAGGCAAATTGGAAGTGGTCAAACAGGAGAGGGCAGGAGTGAACATCAACATGTTAGGAATCAGTGAACCAAAATGGACTGGAACAGATGAATTTAACTCAGATGACCATCATATCTGCTACTGTGGGCAAGAATCCCTTAGGAGAAATGGAGTAGCCATCACAGTCAACAAAAAGAGTCCAAAATACAGTACATGGACACAATCTCAAAAACAAGAGAATAATCTCTGTTCATTTCCAAGGCAAACCACTCAAAGTCACAGTAATCCAAGTCTATGCCCCAAACAGTAATGCCAAAGAAGCTGAAGTTGAATGGTTCCATGAAGACCTACAAGACCTTCTAGAACACACACCCAAAAAAGATGTTTTCATTATAAAAGCGACTGGAATGCAAAAGTAGGATGACAAGAGATACCTGAAGTAACTGGCAAATTTGGCCTTGGCAGTACAAAATGAAGTAGGTCAAAGGCTAACAGAATGCACTGCTCATAGCAAACACCCTCTTCCAACAACACAAGACCAGATGATCAATACTGAAACTAGACTGATTATATTCTTTGCAGCCAAGATGGAAAAGCTCCACACAGTCAGCAAAATCAAGACCAGGAGCTGACTATGGCTCAGATAATGAACTCTTTATTGCAAATTTGGACTTAAATTGAAGAAAGTAGGGAAAACCACTAGACTATTTGAACACATAACCTATCTTTAGACTTAAAGCAGTTACTAAACAACAACAACAACAAAAATTAATGGAAAAGAAATCATAAAATACTTGGACAGAAATACATGAAAAATAAATGAAACTAACAAGAGTAAAGATTAATGAAACTAGAAGCTGGTTCTTTGAGACGGTAAACAAAATCAACAAACCCTTGGCCAGACTCATCAAGAAAAAGAGAAGAATCAGATGAACAAAATTAGTAATGAAAAAGGAAAGGTTATAACAGACAATGAAGAAATACAAAGGATTACAAGAGACTACTCTGAGCATCTATATGAAAATAAAATGGACAACCTGGATAAAATGGAAAGATTCTTAGAAAAATTCAATATTCCAAGACTGAACCAAGAAATAAAAATATTGAACAATGCAATTACAAGCACTAAAGTTTAAAGTGTGAAGAAAAAAATCTCCCCAAAAAATAAAAGCCCAAGGTTGATGCTTTCACAGATATATTTTATTGAACATTTAAAGAAGAGCTAGAGCGTATCCTCCTAAAACTCTTTCATAAAACTGAAGAAGGAACACTTCCAAACTGGTTCTATGAGGCCATCATTACCCTGTTATCAAAACCAGGCAAAGATGACACACAAAAAAGAAAATTTCAGGCCAATATCACTGATGAATGGGCTTCCTTGGTAGCTTAGCTGGTAGAGAATCCACCTGCAAGGCAGGAGACCCTATTTCAAATCCAGGGTAAGACACATCCCCTAAAGGAGGGCACAGCAACCCATTCCAGTATTCTTGCCTGGAGAATGCCCATGTACAGAGGAGCCTGGCAAGTCACAGTCTATGGGGCTATAAAGAGTCAGACACAACTGAGCACCTAAGCACAGCAGCACATCACTGAAGAACATAGATGGGAAAGTCCCCAACAAACAGAATTCAACAACACATTAAAAAGATCATATACATCATAATCAAGTGGGCTTTATTCCAGAGATACAAGGATTCTACAATATCTGCAAATCAATCATGTGATACACCACATTAACAATTGAAAGACAAAAACCATATTGATAATTTTAATATACAGAAAAACCTTTGACAAAATCTGCACAAATTTATGATTAAAAAAAAAAAAACTTCCAAAAATGGGCATAGAAGGCACCTACCTTAACCTAAATGCCACATATGATAAACCCACAGCAAACAATACTCTCAGCAGTAAAAAACTGAAAGCATTCCCTCTATGATCAGGAACAAGAAAAGGCTTCCCATTCTTCCTGCTATAATTCAACAGTTTTGGAAGTCCTAGCAATGGCAATCAGAGAAGAAAAAGAATAAAAGGAATCCAGATCAGAAATGCAGTAAAACTCTCCAGATGACCTGACAGTATACACAGAAAATCCTAGAGACACTTTCTAAAAGTTACTAGGCCTAATCTTTGATTTTATCAAAGTTACCAGACGCAAAATCAACACCATATACAAAGATAAAGTCAAAATGAATTAAATATTTAAATGTATGACCAGAAACTAAAAAGCTTAAGGGAAAACACAAGGAGAACACTCTATGACATAAATCATAACAAGAACCTGTATGATCCACCTCCTGGAGGAATGGAAACAAAAGCAAAAGTAAATGAGTGGGACCTAATTAAACTTAAAAACTTTTGCACACAAAGGAGACTATAAACAAGGTAAAAATACAACCTGCAAAGGGAAAAAATAATAGCAAATGAAAAAGTCAAATAAGGATTAATTTCGAAAATATACAGCTCATCCAACTATCAGAAAAACAATCAAAAAATGGGAAAAAAAACCTAAACTGACATTTCTGCAAAGAAGACATACAGATGGCTAACAAACACATGAAAAGATGCCTTACATCACTCATTATTAGAAAAATGCAAAGCAAAATTACAACGAGTTATCATCTTATACCGGTCAGAATGGCCATCATCAAAAAATCTATAGAATAAATGCTGGAGAGGCTGTGGAGAAAAGAGAATGCTCCTGCACTGTTGGTGGGAAAACAAACTGATATAGTCACTATGCATGACAGTATAGAAATTCCTTAAAAAACTAGGAATAAAAAAACAAAACAAACAAACAAACAAAAAACTAGGAATAAAACCCCCATATGACCCAACAATCCCATTACTAGGCATATACAGAGGAAAGCAAAATTGAAAAAGACACAGGTATTTCAATGTTCACTATAGCTATACTATTGTAACAGCTAGAACATGGAAGCACCTCAGAATTCCATCAGCAGATGAATGAATCAAGAAGCATATACAGAAATGGAATATTATTCAACCATGTAAAGGAACCCATGAGTAAGTTGTAATGAGATGAATGAACCCAGAACCTATTACACAGAGTGAAATCAGTCAGAAAGAGAAAAATATTTTATATTAATACATATATGTGAAATCTAGATAGATGGTACTGATGAAAATATTTGCCAGGAAGCGATGGGGACACAGGCATAGACAACTGACTTACAGACACCGGATCTGGGGAAGGAAGGACAGGGTGGGATGCATGGAGAGAGTAACACAGAAACTTTTATTACCATATGTAATATAGATAGCCAATGGGAATTTGTTGCTTGACTCAGGGAACTTAAACCAGTACTCTGCAACAGCCTAATAGGCTGGGATGGGAGGGAGGTAGGAAGGAGGTAAAAGAGGGAGGGGACATACGTATACCTATAGCTGACTCCTGCTGATATTTGACAGAAACCAACAGAATACTATAAAGCAATTATCCTTCAATTAAAAATTAATTAATTAAAAAAAAAAACTGCAATGAGGTATCACCCCAGGAACAAACTTATTTCTCGTTAGCCAAAACGTGTTGACATTTAGTGGTTCCTATTTTGATTAATAAAGATATGTTTGAACCAAGTTATAAAAGATTAAAAATTCACAGTATTACAAAGCAATTATTCCTACACCAACCTAGTAAAACTGAGCACTTAAACAAATGTTTGTACACTCATTTTCATAGCAACACTATTCAAAGCAGCCAAAAGATATAAATGTTCCAAATATCCATCAAAGGATAAATATGATAATATGATATGATTACTATGATAAACAAAATGTGATATATTTACATTATTCAGATAGAAATGAATGAAACTCTGATATATGTTGGAACATGTACGAATTTTAAGCACATTATGCTAAGTAAACTAAATGAGGCAGAAAGTGATAAATACTGAATGACTCCACTTACATGGGATACCAAACTAATCAAAATCATAGAGCTGGGAAGTACAACAACAGTAACTAATGAAGGTGAGAAGGATACTTTACTGTTTAGTAGGTACAGTGTTTTGTTTAGGATGATGAAAATTCTTGGAAAACCACAATGGTCAATAGTTGTACAACCTCTGAACTACATGTTTTAAAATGGTTTCAATGAGAAGTGTAATGATTTCAATGATAAATTGTGATGAAACATCACAATTCAAATTTCTGTGAGAGGAGAAGGCGTAATTACCCAGGAAGTTTCAGTAACTATGTAAAGAATCTGAAGCCCTTGTAATCTGCTGATGAGACTATAAAACAATGATGGACCTATGGAGACAACAATTCCCTAAAAAATTAAACATAAATTAGGAATATTTTTAAATGGTAATTTTATGTTATGTGTATGGTACACAGGACACAAACAAGAGGCCTGGGTCAGACTCTCATATGAATTGTGTGAAGAAGAAATATAATTGATCTACTGTTAATTTTTATGACAATACCAGCTTAATTGACTACTATAACTTTGTAATTTAGTTTCAAACCACAGAGCAAGACACGTCCAGCTTGTTTTTCATTTGTAACTTTGCTTTGACTATTCACTCTTTTGTAGTTACTTAACAAAAATTCAACCTGTTCACAGGGTTCTCAAGGCAAGAATACTGAAGTGGTTTGTCATTACCTAGAAAATCCAGAGGAATCCAGAGATCAAACTGTCAACATCCACTGGATCATCCAAAAATCAAGAGAGTTCCAAAAAACATATATTTCCACTTTTGACTATGCCAAATGCTTTAACTGTGTGGATCACAATAAATGGTGGAAAATTCTGAAAGAGATGGGAATACCAGATCACCTGACCTGCCTCTTGAGAAACCTATATGCAGGTCAGGAATCAATACTCAGAACTGAACATGGAACAACAGACTGGTTCCAAATAGGAAAAGAAGTACATCAAGGCTGTATATTGTCACCCTGCTTATTTAACCTATATGCAGGGTACATCATGAGTAACAATGGGCTGGATGAAGCATAAACTGGAATCAAGACTGCTGAGAGTAATATCACTAACCTCTGATATGCAGATGACACCACCCATATGGCAGAAAGTGAAGAACTAAAAAGCCTCTTGATGAAAGCAAAAGAGGAGAGTGAAAAATTGGCTTAAAGCTCAACATTCAGAAAACTAAGATCATGGTTTCTGGCCCCATCACTTAATGGCAACTAGATGGGGAAACAGTGGAAACGATGGCTGACTTTATTTTCCTGGGCTTCAAAATCACTGCAGATGGTGATTGCAGTTATGAAATTAAAAGACGCTTGCTCCTTGGAAGGAAATTTATGACCAACTTAGACAGCTATTAAAAAGCAGAGACATTACTTTGTCAACAAAGGTCTGACTAGTCAAGGCTATGGTTTTTCCAGTGGTCATGTATGGATATGAAAGTTGGACTATAAAGAAAGCTGAGCGTTGAAGAATTGATGTTTTTGAACTGTGGAGTTGGAGAAGACTCTTTTGAGAGTCCCTTGGACTCCAAGGAGATCCAACCAGTCCATCTTAAGGAAGATCAGTCCTGGGTGTTCATGGGAAGGACTGGTACTGAAGCTGAGAGTTCAATACTTTGACCACCTGATGCAAATAGATGACTCATCTGAAAAGACCCTGATGCTGTAAAAGATTGAGGGCAGGTGGAGAAGGGCACAACAAGAGGATGAGATGGGTGGATGGCATTGCCGACTCAATGGACACGAGTTAGGTGAACTCTGGGAGTTGGCGATGGACAGTGAAGCCTTGCGTGCTGCAGTTCATGGGGTCGCAGTTGGACACGACTGAGCAACTGACCTGAAGTGAACAAAAATTCAGGTGGTACGTTATATTTCTGTTTTAAAAAATGATATTGATGAGTGGGCCCAAGATGTCAGAGGAATAGGACAGGGAGACCATTTTCTCCTCCCACAAACTCATCAAAAGATCATTTGAATTTTGAGCAACTTCCACAACTTCTGTATGATGGTAGAGGACACCAGCCAGCCCAAAAGGCAGCCCACTCTCTTAGAAAGGCAGCCCGTTCTCTTAGAAAGGATGTAGGACAAAATATAAAAGACAGAAAAACAGAGACCAAAGATTTAGGGACAGAGATCCATCCTAGTGAGGAAGTAGTGAGGGAGAAGTTTCCAAACAGGAGGAAACCCTCTCAGAGGTGAGTCTGTGGAAGTTCTGGATTCTCAGAGGGCACATAACTGGGAGGGGAAACACACACACACACACACACACGCACAATATGCACCTAACTGCAACTGCCTGCAGAGAAGTAGCCCAGGTGCCTGCATCTGCCACCAGCAAGTGGGGGCTGGGCAGGGAGGCAGGGACTGCATCATATGTCCCTAGGGTAAATACCAGCACTGAATGCCCTGAGAATAATCTGAGGGAGCTAATGTAAGATAGCAAACCACACATGTGAATTGCAAGAGAGACCAAAATAAAAAAGACCTTTCCCCTGAAAGGCTCTAACACAACACAGTGACCCATGCTGCACTCAAAGAAAAAAGCACCGAGCGAATGCCAAAGGAGACCCTTTGAGGGACCATACAGGAGGGGCCATACAGACCCCTCCCTGACTGGAGGCAAAGAGGCAGGCATAGGACAAACAGAGTCAGAAGGCAATGGGCCACTGCAATCTCAACCCCAGAGATGGCATCTTTCAACAAACTGTGAACAGGCTTCCAGTTGCTAACCACATCTTCCTGGGATCCTGGATGGTTGTCATCTGCCGGGAGTATCTCAGCCTGAAATCAGCTTCCCAGAAGAGATACAGGCATCTGAAACCATGCTCTCACAGCATACCAACGAAACCTAGCAATGGGAGCCATGGAGGTGATTAAGATGCATGGCCTACCTGGGACAGGGCGTTCACCAAGCAACCAGTTTTCTGAGCTTCTCAGACTTGGGAAGGCCATAAAACACACAACTTATCCAGGTCTGAACCCTTACGGAGTATCTGAGAACTTAAGTGGCTTAGACCTGGGAAGAGCACAGGTCCCTGGGGACAATCTGAGGAGCAAACGTGGGGCAGCAATACAAACACTGGAAGTGGAGAAAGTCAGAAAAAGACCTTACCCCCAAAAGGCTCCAACACAGTACGGTGACCCTTGGTGCGCTCACAGAAAAAAGGTTTCTAAGAAATATAGGGCCCAATTGGGACAGTGTCCTTGCAGAGCACCCTAGAGTCTGGGACGCACACACTGCCTTGGACTGTGATAACCCAGTGAGATCCATCCACTCCAAGCACTCCTCACATATGCCCAAGGTACCTGTTTGCAGTGTCCACCCTCCCCTCAACACAACTGAGTGAGCAAGCCTAAGCAAGTGGCCACTGTCACCCCTTTGTGACAGGGCGGAAATTAGACACTGAAGACAAAAGCAAACAGAGAAAGCCAAAATAAACAAAAGGGAACCACACTAGAAGTGACCAGGGTAACAGATTAAAACCTTCCAAATAATACTGACTGTGCATTGGAGGGGGACCTTATAGACCTTGAGAACAAGCACAAGCTGGAACAAGAAACTATCTAAACTGAACTAATAAGCACATAATGCCCACAATAGCCCCAGATAAATCCCTAGATATATTTTTACTATCACTTTTTAATATATTTTTTAAAAATTTAAGTTCTTTATTACTTCTTTAATTTTCATTTTAGAATATAAAATTACCTTGCAAAAAAATAGATCCTATTTTTAAAACTAATTTCCTATATACATTTATTTAATTTTTCTGACTGATTTTGTCTTTTTGAATTTTTGACAGTCTAACCTCTAGGCTAGATTTTTAATCTTTGCTCTTTTCCTATTTGTGATACCAATTTTCTACCTTTAAGGATTTAGTCTTGGGGGAGGTCCTAAGGATGGCGGAGGAATAGGACAGGGAGACCACTTTCTCCCCCACGAACTCATCAAAAGAACATTTGAACACTGAGCAAATTCCACATAACAACTTCTGAATGCTGGCAGAGGGCATTAGGCACCCAGAAAGATAAAAATAGATAAAAAGAGAGACAAGAGAAGTAGGAACGGAGATCCGTCCAGGGAAGGGAGTCTGAAAAGGGGAGAAGTTTCCAAATACTAGGAAACACTCTCACAGCGGGTCTGTGAGGAATCTTGTAATCTCAGAGGGCAACATAACCGAGAGCAAAAATAAATGAATACTTAAAACTCACAAATTACATGTGTAACGAAAACCTCCAGCACTCAAAGCCACCAGCAGCAAGTGGGGGCTGAACAGGGAGGCTCCAGCTGCACTGTTTAGGGTAGTTAGTACCAACTACATTGGAAGGGGCCTATATATCTTGAGAAGTATAAGCTAGATCAGGGGACTATCTGAAACTGAACTGACTCCACACTGTCCACAACAGCTCCAGAGAAATCCCTAGATATATTTCTACTATTATCATTCTTAAAATTAAAAAAAAAATTAATTTTTAAGTCCTCTAGTACTCCTTTAATTTTCATTTTTTAATATACTATTACCTTGCCCCCCCCCCCAAAAAAAAGACCCTGTTTTGAAAGAAAACTTCGTAAATATATTTTTAAATTTTTGTGACTTTATTTTTTTAACATTGTATTTTTGAGAGTCTAACCTCTACTCTACAATACTTTGCCTATCTCATGCAAGAGCTGACTCATTGGAAAATACCGTGATGATGGGCGGGATTGGGGGCAAGAGGAGAAGGGAACGACAGGATGAGATGGCGGGATGGCATCAACGACTCGATGGGCATGAGTTTGAGTGAACTCTGGGAGCTGGTGATGGACAGGAAGGCCAGGCATGCTGCGATTCATGGAGTCGCAGAGTTGGACATGCCTGAGCAACTGAACTGAACTGAACTGAACCTCTACTCTAGATTTGTAATCTTTGCTTTTTGATATTTGTTATCAATTTTGTACCTTTAAGAACCCAATCTTCAGTACCCTAACTCGAGAGTGTGATTACTCGCTTGACTGCTCTCCCCCACTTTTGACTTGCCTTTTTCTCTACCACGTCGCCTCTATCACCTCCCTCTGCCTTTTCTTCTCTAACCAGTCCTTGACTCTCTTTGTGTGTTCTGGGCTGTGGAGAGCACTTATGGAACTGATTACTGACTGGATTTGTCTCTCTCATTTTGACTCCCCCTTTTCTCCTCCTGGTCACCTCTGTCTCCTTCCTCTTCTCTTCTCTGTGTAACTCCATGAACATCTCTGACGGGTCCAGACAGTGGAGAGCACATAGGCAATTGATTACTGGAAAGACTGCTCTATCCTCTTTTGATTCCCCTTCCTCTTCTCCTGGCCACTTCTATCTTCCTCCCTCTTTTCTTCTCGATGTAACTTGTGAACCTATCCAGGTGTTCCTCACTGTGGAGAAACGTTTCATCTTTAACCTAGATGTTTTATTGTTGGTGCTCTATAGATGGAGAAGTCTTGAGACTACTGTAAGAATAAGACTGAAAACCAGAGGCAGGAGGCTAAAGTCCAAATCCTGAGAACACCAGAGAACTCCTGACTCCAGGGAACATTAATCAATAGTACCTCATCAAAGGCCTCCACACCTACAATGAAACCAAGCACAACCCAAGGGCCAACAAGTTCCAGAGCAAGATATACCATGCCATTCTCCAGCAACACAGGAACACAGCCCTGAGCTTCAATATACAGGTTGCCCAGAGTCACCAAACCCACTAACATCTCAAAACCCACTACTGGACACTTCATTGCACTCCAAACAGAGGAAATCCAGCTCCACCCACCAGAAAACCAACAAAAGCTTCCCTAACCAGGAAACCTTGACAAGCCATTAGTCTAATCCCACCACCCAGACCAACTTCCACAATAAAGGGAAACCACAAACTGCCAGGATACAGAAAGGCCACCCCAACACAGCAATATAAACAGGGTGAAAAGGCAGAGAAACACTCAGCAGGTAAAGGAAAAGGATAAATGCCCACCAAAACAAAAAAAGAGGAAGAGGTAGGGAATCTACCTGAAAAAGAAATCAAAATAACCATAGTGAAAATGATCCAAAATCTTGAAAACAACATGAAGTTACAGGTAAACAGCCTGGGGACAAGGATTGAGAAGATGCAAGAAATGTTTAACAAGGACCTAGAAGAAATAAAAAAGAGTCAATATATAATGAATGATGCAATAAATGAGATAAAAGACACTCTGGAGGAAAGCAACAGTAGAATAACGGAGGCAGAAGATAGGATAAGTAAGGTAGAAAATAGAATGGTAGAAATAAATGAAGCAGAGAGGAAAAAAAGAAAAAAGAATTAAAAGAAATGAGGACAACCTCAGAGACCTCTGGGACAATGTTAAACGTCCCAACATTAGAATCATAGGAGTCCCAGAAGAAGACAAAAAGAAAGACCATGAGAAAATACTTGAGGAGACAATAGTTGAAAACTTCCCTAAAATGAGGAAAGAAATAATCACCCAAGTCCAAGAAACCCAGAGAGTCCTAAAGAGTATAAACACAAGGCAAAACAACGCAAGACACGTATTAATCAAATTAACAAAGATCAAACACAAAGAACAAATATTAAAAGTAGCAAGGGGAAAACACAAAATAACACACAAGGGATTCCCATAAGCATAACAGCTGATCTTTCAAGGCAAAAGGGGAATGACAGGACATACTTAAAAGTGATGAAAGGGAAAAACCTACCACCCAGATTACTACCCAGTAAGGATCTCATTCAAATATGAAGGAGAAATCAAAAGCTTTACAGACAAGCAAAATCTCAAGAGAATTCAGCACCACCAAACCAGCACTTCAACAAATGCTAAAGATCTTCTCTAGACAGGAAAAATAGAAAAGGATTATAAGCACAAACTCAAAACAACAAAGTAAATGGCAAAGGGATCATACTTATCAATAACCTCCTTAAATGTAAATGGGTTGAATGCCCCAAACAAAAGACAATGACTGGCTGAATGGATACAAAAACAAGACCTCTACATATGCTGTCTACAAGAGACACACCTCAAACCAGGGACACATACAGACTGAGAGTGAAGAAATGGAATAAGATATTCCATGCAAATAGAGACCAAAAGAAAGCTGGAGTCGTAATACTCATATCAGATAAAATAGAATTTAAAATAAAGGCTGTGAAAAGAGACAAGGACACTATATAATATGATCAAAGGATCAATCCAAGAAGAAGATATAAGTATATACATATATAAATATATATGCGCCCAACATAGGAGCACCACAGTATGTAAGGCAAATGCTAGCAAGTATGAAAGGGGAAATTAACAATCACACAATAATAGGGGGAGACTTTAATACCCTACTCCCATCTATGGATAGATAAACTAAACAGAAAATTAACAAGGAAACACAAAGTTTAAATGATACAATGGACCTAATTGATACCTATAGGCCATTTCACCCCCAAAACAATCAATTTCACCTTTTTCTCAAGTGCAAATGGAATCTTCTCCAGGATAGATCACATCTTGGGCCATAAATCTAGCCTTGGTAAATTCAAAAAAATTGAAATCATTCCAAGCAACTTTTCTGACCACAACACAGTAAGATCAGATGTCAAGGAGCTGCTTAGGCCAGGGAAGGCACAAAACGCAGGCGCAACCAAATCTGTGCTTTTGTGGAGTACCCAAAAACTGGAACCGCACACAACACAAGGCACACTCCCTATAGAGCAGCCGGGAGCCTGAGCAGTGTAGACGGGGAAAGCACAGGCACCCGTGAGCAGGGGAAACCCAGTGTGGCCAGAACTCGGTGAGTGCTACCCACACACAGCGATATCTGTCTGCAGCGCCCCACCCTCCCCGTAGCAGGACTAAACTATTGAACCTAAATAAGAGATCACCTCTGCCCACCTGTGTCAGGGCAGAAATTAGACACCAAAGAGACGCAAACAGAAGTCAAATAAACAAACGGAACCGCTTCAGAAAGGACCTGTGCAACGGATTAAAATCACTGTAGGTAACACCGACTACACCAGAAGGGGCCTATAGATATTGAGAAGTGTAAGCTGGAATGAGGAGCTATCTGAAATTGAACTGAACCCTCACTGACCGCAACAGCTCCAGAGAAATTCCTAGATACATATATATATATATATATATATATATATTTTTTTTTTTTATTTATTAAAAATTTATTTTTCTTTCCTTTTCTATTTTTCCTCTTTTATTTTCTTTTAAAATTCCCTATTACTCCCCCATTACTCCTTAACTTTCTTTTTCATATATTTTTAAGATTTTTTTAATTAGGGGAAAAAATTTTTTTTTCATTTTTTTTCTTTTTTTTCTTTTTCTTGTTTTTCTCTTATTTACCTTTAAAGTCCTCTAATACTCCTCTATTACTTCTTAATTTTCATTTTCATTTCACTATAACCTTGCAAAAAAAGAGAGACACCCTATTTTTAAACCGAATCTCATAATATTTCTAAAATTTTTTGTGTTTTTGTTTTTAAGTATTGTATTTTAAAGAGTCTAACCTCTAGGCTAGATTTTTAATCTTTGTTTTTCAGTATGTGATACAAATTTTGGACATTTAAGAATCCACTATTCAGTTCCCATTTCTATTCAGGAGTGTGTTGATTACTCTCCCACTTTTAAATTCTGTTTTCTACCTCAGAACACCTCTATTTCCTCCTTTCCTCTTCTCTTCCCAATCCAACTCTGTGAATCGTTGTGGGTGTCTGGGCTATGGAGAACACTTTGGGAACAGATAACTGTGTAGATCTGTCTCTCTCCTCTTGAGTCCCCCTTTTTCTCCTCCTGCTCATCTCTATCTCCCTCCTTCCTCTCCTCTTTCTCATGTAACTCTGTGAACCTCTTTGGGTGTCCCTCACGGTGGAGAATCTTTTCACCACTAACCTAGAAGCTTTTTATCAGTGCTGTATAGTTGGAAGTCTGGAGGCTACTGGAAGAATAAAACTGAAATCCAGAGGAAGGAGACTTAAGCCCAAAATCTGAGAACACAAGAAAACTCCTGACTACATGGAAAATTAAGTAATAAAAGACCATCCAAAAGCCTCCATACCTACACCAAAACCAACCACCACCCAAGAGGCAATAAGCTCCAGAACAAGACATACCACACAAATTCTCCAGCAACACAGGAACATAGACCTGAGTGTCAACATACAGGCTGCCCAAAGTCACACCTAACACAGACCCATCTCAAAACTCACTACTGAACACTCCATTGCACTCCAGAGAGAAGAAATACAGCTCCACCCACCAGAACACTAAAACAAGCCTCCCTAACCAGGAAACCTTGACAAACCAATCATCCAAACCCACCCACTGGGTGAAACCTCCACAATAAAAAGGAACCACAGACCACCAAAATACAGAAAGCCCACTCCAGACACAGCAATCTAAACAAGATCAAAAGGCAGAGAAATACCCAACAGGTAAAGGAACATGAAAAATGCCCACCAAGTCAAACAAAAGAGGAGG
Organism: Muntiacus reevesi; assembly: GCA_020226045.1. Taxonomy (NCBI): domain Eukaryota; kingdom Metazoa; phylum Chordata; class Mammalia; order Artiodactyla; family Cervidae; genus Muntiacus; species Muntiacus reevesi. The sequence continues at coordinate 640,602 of JAGTXV010000429.1, read as the reverse complement.
AAATAGGGAATCTACCTGAAAAAGAATTTAGAATAATGATAATAAAAATGCTCCAAAATCTTGAAAACAAAATGGAGTTACAGATAAATAGCCTGGAGACAAAGATTGAGAAGATGCAAGAAACGTTTAACGAGGATCTAGAAGAAATAAAAAAGAATCAATTAAAAACGAATAATGCAATAAATGAGATTAAAAACACTGGAGGGAACCATGAGTATAGTAATGGAGACGGAAGATAGGATAAGTGAGGTAGAAGATAAAATGGTGGAAATAAATGAAGCAGAGAGAAAAAAAAGAAAAAAAACTCAAAAGAAATGAGGACAAGCTCAGGGACCTCTGGGACAATGTGAAACGCCCCACCATTTGAATCATAGAAGTCCCAGAAGAAGAAGAAAGAAAGGCCATGAGAAGATACTCGAGGAGATAACAGCTGAACACTTCCCTAAAATGGGGAAGGAAATAGCCACCCAACTCCAAGAAAGCAAGAGAGTCCCAAACAGGATAAACTCAAGGCGAAACACCCCAAGACACATATTAATCAAATTAACAAAGATCAAACACAAAGAACAAATATTAAAAGCAGCAAGGGAGAAACAACAAATAACACACAAAGGGATTCCCATAAGGATAACAGCTGATCTAGCAATAAAAACCCTTCAGGCCAGAAAGGAATGGCAGGACATAATTAGAGTTATGAAAGAGAATAACCTACAACCTAGATTACTGTACCCAGCAAGGATCTCATTCAGATATGACGGAGAACTCAAAAGCTTTACAGACAAGCAAAAGCTGAGAGAATTCAGCACCACCAAATCAACTCTTCAACAAATGCTAAAGATCTTCTCTAGACGGGAAACACAGAGAGGGTGTAAAAACGTGAACTCAAAATAACAAAGTAAATGGCAACGGGACCATACCTATCAATAATTACCTTAAATGTAAATGGGTTGAATTCCCCAACCAAAAGACAAAGACTGGCTGAATGGATACAAAAACAAGACCCCTATACATGCTGTCTACAAGAGACCCACCTCAAAACAAGGGACACGTACAGACTAAAAATGAAGGGCTGGAAAAAAATATTTCACACAAACGAAGACCAAAAGAAAGCAGGAGTCGCAATACTCAAATCAGATAAAATAGACTTTCAAATAAAGGCTGTGAAAAGAGACAAAGAAGGATACTACATAATGATCAAAGGATCAATCCAAGAAGAAGATATAACAATTATAAATATATATGCACCCAACATAGGAGCACGACAATATGTAAGGCAAATGCTAATGAATGTGAAAGAAGAAATTAATAATAACACAATAATAGTGGGAGACTTTAATCACCCACTCACAACTATGGATAAATCAACTAACCAGAAAATGAAAAAGGAAACACAAATCTTAAATGACACAGTGGAACAGCTAGAACAAATTGATATCTATAGGACATTTCACCCCAAAACAATCAACTTCAACTTTTTCTCAAGTGCACACGGAACCTTCTCCAGAATAGATCACATCCTGGGCCATAAGTCTAGTCCTGGTAAATTCAAAAAAAAAACCTGAAACCATTCCAGTCATCTTTTCTGACCACAGTGCAGTAAGATTAGATCTCAGCTACAGGAAAAAAATTATTGAAAATACAAATATATGGAGGCTAAATAACACACTTCTGAATAACCAACAAATCATAGAAGAAATCAAAAAGAAAGCAAAGTAAGCATAGAAACGAATGAAAATGAAAACACAACAACCCCAAACCTATGGGATACTGTAAAAGCAGTGCTAAGGGGAGGATTCATAGCATTACAGGCCTACCTCAAGAAACAAGAAAAAAGTCAAATAAATAAACTAACTCTACACCTAAAGCAACTAGAGAAGGAAGAAATGAAGAACCCCAGGGTTAGTAGAAGGAAAGAAATCTTAAAAATTAGGGCAGAAATAAATGCAAAAGAAACTAAAGAGACCATAGCAAAAATCAACAAAGCTAAAAGCTGGTTTTTTGAAAAAATAAACAAAATTGACAAACCGTTAGCAAGACTCATTAAGAAACAAAGGGAGAAGAACCAAATTAACAAAATTAGAAATGAAAATGAAAAGATCACAAGAGACAAAACTGAAATACAAAGGATCATAAGAGACTACTACCAGCAGCTCTATGCCAATAAAATGAACAACTTGGATGAAATGGACAAATTCTTAGAAAAGTATAACTTTCCAAAACTGAACCAGGAAGAAATAGAAGATCTTAACAGACCCATCACAAGCAAGAAAATCAAAACTGTACTCAGAAATTTTTCAGCAAACAAAAGCCCAGGACAAGATGGCTTCACAGCTGAATTCTACCAAAAATTTAGAGAAGAGCTAACACCTATCTTACTCAAACTCTTCCAGAAAATTGCAGAAGAAGGTAAACTTCCAAACTCATTCTATGAGGCCACCATCACCCTAATTCCAAAACCAGACAAAGATGCCACAAAAAAGAAAACTACAGGCCAATATCACTGATGAACATAGATGCAAAAATCCTTAACAAAATTCTAGCAAACAGAATCCAACAACATATTAAAAAAATCATACACCATGACCAAGTGGGCTTTATCCCAGGAATGCAAGGATTCTTTAATATCTGCAAATCAATCAATGTAATACACCACATTAACAAATTGAAAGATAAAAACCATATGATTATCTCAATAGATGCAGAAAAAGCCTTTGACAAAATTCAACATCCATTTATGATTAAAACTCTCCAGAAAGCAGGAATAGAAGGAACATACCTCAACATAATAAAAGCTATATATGACAAACCCACAGCAAGCATTACCCTCAATGGTGAAAAATTGAAAGCATTTCCCCTAAAATCAGGAACAAGACAAGGGTGCCCACTCTCACCACTACTATTCAACATAGTTTTGGAAGTTTTGGCCACAGCAATCAGAGCAGAAAAAGAAGTAAAAGGAATCCAGATAGGAAAAGAAGTGAAACTCTCACTGTTTGCAGATGACATGATCCTCTACATAGAAAACCCTAAAGACTCTACCAGAAAATTACTAGAGCTAATCAATGAATATAGTAAAGTTGCAGGATATAAAATTAACACACAGAAATCCCTTGCATTCCTATACACTAACAATGAAATTGTTAGAAAGAGAAATTAAGGAAACAATACCATTCACCATTGCAACAAAAAGAATAAAATACTTAGGAGTATATCTACCTAAAGAAACAAAAGACCTATACATAGAAAACTATAAAACACTGATGAAAGAAATCAAAGAGGACACAAACAGATGGAGAAATATACCGTGTTCATGGATTGGAAGAATCAATATTGTCAAAATGGCTATACTACCCAAAGCAATCTATAGATTCAATGCAATCCCTATCAAGCTACCAACGGTATTTTTCACAGAACTAGAACAAATAATTTCACAATTTGTGTGGAAATACAAAAAACCTCGAATAGCCAAAGTAATCTTGAGAAAGAAGAATGGAACTGGAGGAATCAACCTGCCTGACTTCAGACTATACTACAAAGCCACAGTCATAAAGACAGTATGGTACTAGCACAAAGACAGAAATATAGACCAATGGAACAGAAGAGAAAGCCCAGAGATAAATCCACGAACCTATGGACAACTTATCTTCGACAAAGGAGGCAAGGATATACAATGGAAAAAAGACAACCTCTTTAACAAGTGGTGCTGGGAAAACTGGTCAACCACTTGTAGAAGAATAAAACTAGAACACTTTCTAACACCATACACAAAAGTAAACTCATAATGGATTAAAGGTCTAAATGTAAGACCAGAAACTATAAAAATCCTAGAGGAGAACATAGGCAAAACACTCTCTGACATGAATCACAGCAGGATCCTCTATGACCCACCTCCGAGAATATTAGAAACAAAAGCAAAAATAAACAAATGGGACATAATGAAACTTAAAAGTTTTTGCACAACAAAGGAAACTATAAGCAAGGTCAAAAGACAGCCCTCAGATTGGGAGAAAATAATAGTAAACAAAGCAACAGACAAAGGATTAATCTCAAAAATATACAAGCAACTCGTATACCTCAACTCCAGAAAAATAAATGACCCAATCAAAAAATGGGCCAAAGAACTAAACAGACATATCTCCAAAGAAGACATACAGATGGCTAACAAACACATGAAAAGATGCTCAACATCACTCATTATCAGAGAAATGCAAATCAAAACCACAATGAGGTACCATTACACGCCAGTCAGGATGGCTGCTATCCAAAAGTCTACAAGTAATAAATGCTGGAGAGGGTGTGGAGAAAAGGGAGCCCTCTTACACTGTTGGTGGAAATGCAAACTAGTACAGCCACTATGGAGAACATTGTGGAGATTTCCTAAAAATCTGGAAATAGAACTGTCATATGACCCAGCAATCCCACTTCTGGGCATACACACTGAGGAAACCAGATTTGAAAGAGACACATGCACCCCAATGTTCATCACAGCACTGTTTATAATAGCCAGGACATGGAAGCAAGCAAGATGCCCATCAGTAGATGAATGAATAAGGAAGCTGTGATACATATACACCATGGAATATTACTCAGTCATTAAAAAGAATTCATTTGAATCAGTTCTAATGAGATGGATGAAACTGGAGCCCATTATACAGAGTGAAGTCAGAAAGATAAAGACCATTACAGTATATGAACACATATATAAGGGATTTAGAAAGATGGTAATGATAACCCTATATGCAAAACAGAAAAAGAGACATAGATGTACAGAACAGACTTTTCGACTCTGTGGGTGAAGGCGAGGGTGGGATGTTTCAAGAGAACAGCATCAAAACATGCATATTATCTAGGGTGAAACAGATCACCAGCCCAGGTTGGATGCATGAGACAAGTGCTCGGACCTGGTGCACTGGGAAGACCCAGAGGGATCGGGTAGAGAGGGCGGTGGGAGGGGAGAATATGATGGGGAATACATGTAAAGCCATGGCTAATTCATGTCAATGTATGACCAAAACCACTACAACACTGTAAATTAATTAGCCTCCAACTAATGACAATCAATGAAAAAAAAAAAAAAAAGATCAGATGTCAATTACAGGAGAAAAAGTGTCAAAAATTCCAAGATATGGAGGCTGAACAACATGTTGCTGAGTAACCAACAAATCACAGAAGAAATCAAAAAAGAAATCAAAATTTGCATAGAAATGAATGAAAAGGAAAACACAACAACCCAAAATCTATGGGACACTATAAAATCAGTGCTAAGGTGAAGGTTCTTAGCAATACAGGCTTACCTCAAGAAAGAAAAAAAAAGTAAAATAAATAACCTAACTCTATACTTAAAGCAAATAGAAAAGGAAGAAATGAAGAACCCCAAGATTAGTAGAAGAAAATAAATCTTAAAGATTAGGGCAGAAATAAATACAAAAGAAGAAAAGAAACCATAGCAAAAATCAAAAATATGGTTATTTGAAAAGATAAATAAAATTGACAAATCATTAACCAGACTCATCAAGAAACAAAGGGAGAAGAATCAATTAACAAAATGAGAAATGAAAATTGAGAAAACACAACAGACAACACAGAAATACAAAGGATCATAAGAGACTGCTATCAGCAACTATATGCCAATAAAATGGACAACTTGGAAGAAATGAACAAATTCTTAGAAAAGTACAACTTTCCAAAACTGAACCAGGAAGAAATAGAAAACTTTAACAGACCAATCACAAGCACAGAAATTCAAAGTGTAATCAGAAATCTTCCAGCAAACAAAAGCCCAGGACCAGAAGGCTTCAAAACTGAAATCTACCAAAAATTTAGAGAACAGGTAACACCTATAGTACTTCCAGAAAATTGCAGAGAAGGATAAACTTCCAAATTCATTCTATGAGACCTAATACCAAAACCCCAATACCAAAACCAGACAAAGATGCCACAAATAAAAGACAACACAGGCCAATATCGCTGAAGAACATAGAGGCAAAAATCCTTAACAAAGTTCTAGCAGACAGAATCCAACAACATATGAAAAAGATCATATATCACGACCAAGTGGGCTTTATCCAAGGAATGCAAGGATTCTTTAACATCTGCAAATCAACCAATGTAATACACCACATTAACAAATTGAAAGATAAAACTGTATGATTATCTCAATAGATCCTGAGAAAGATTCTGACAAAATTCAACATCCATTGATGATAAAAACCTTACAGTAGGCAGGCAAACAAAGAACATACTTTAACATAACAAAAGCTATATATGAAAACCCACATCAAACATTATCCTCAATGGTAAAAAAATGAAAGCAGTTCCCCTAAAATCAGGAACAAGACAAGGGTGCCCACTCTCACCACTAGTATTCAACATAGTTTTGGAAGTTTTCGCTGTAGCAATCAGAGAAGAAAAAAGAAGTAAGAGGAACCCAGAATGGAAAAGAAGAAGTAAAACTCTCACTATTTGCAGATGACATGATCCTCTACATAGAAAACCTTAAAGACTCTACCAGAAAATTACTAGAGCCAATCAATGAATATAGAAAAGTTGCAGGATATAAAAGTAACACACAGAAATCCCTTGCATTCCTATAAATTAACAATGAGAAAACGGAAAGAGAAATTAAGGAAACAATTCCATTCACCATTGCAACAAAAATAATAAAATACTTAGGAATATATCTACCTAAAGAAACAGAAGACCTATATGTAGAAAATTATAAAACAAGATGAAAGAAAGCAAAGAGGACACAAATAGATGGAGAAAACTAAAACACTAATGAAAGACATCAAAGAGGACACAAATAGATGGAGAAAACTGTAAAACACTGATCAAAGGAATCAAAGATGACACAAATAGATGAAGAAATATATACCATTTCATGGACTGGAAAAATCAATATAGTGAAAATCTGTAAACTACTCAAAGCATCTACAGATTCAATGCAATCCCTATCAAGCTACCAATGGTATTCTTCACACAGAACTAGAACAAATAATTTCACAATTTGTATGGAAATAGAAAAAAAAAAAAAACCCTGAATAGCCAAAGTAATCTTGAGAAAGAAGAATGGAACCAGAAGAATCAACCTGCCTGACTTCAGGCTCTCCTACAAAGCTTGTCATCAAGTTAGTATGGTACTGGCACAAAGACAGAAACATAGAACAAAGAAACATAGAACAAAACAGAAAGCCCGGAGATAAATCCAGGCACCTATGGACACCTTTTCTTTGACAAAGGAGGCGAGAATATACAATAGAGAAAAGACAATCTCTTTAACAAGTGATGCTGGGAAAACTGGTCAACCACTTGTCAAAGAATGAAACTAGAACCATACACAAAAATAAATTCAAAATGGATTAAAGATCTAAACCTAAGACTGGACACTATAAAACTCCTAGAGGACAACATAGGCGAGACACTCTTTGAGAAGTCTTGAAGCTACTGTAAGAGAAGGACTAAAAATCAGAGGCAGGAGGCTTAACTCTAAAACTTGAGAATATCAGTGAACTGCTGATTCCAGGGAACATTAATAAACAACAGCTCACACAAGATTACATACCTACACTGAAACAAAGTTTCACCCAAAAGCTAAGAAGTTCCAGTGAAAGACTCATGAAACTAAGTCTCCAGCAAAACAGGAACACAACTCTGGGCAAAACAGGAACACAATGCAAAGACAGGTTGCTCAAAGCCATGCAAAACCCACAGGCACCCCAAAACCTACTACTTGACACTTCACTGCGCTTCAGAGAGAAGAGATCCAACTCCACACACCAGAACACAGAGGTAAGCTGCCCCAAGTCAAAAGCCCTGACAAGCCACTAGTCCAACCTAACTCACAGGAGGCAGATGCCACAAAAAAGAGGAACCACAAACTTGCAGCATACAGAAAGGACACCCTAAACATATCAATCTAAACAAAATGAAAATGCAGAGAACTTTTCAGCAGGTAAAGGAACATGAAAAAAACCCACAAACCAAACAAAAGAGGAGAAAATAGGGAGTCTACCTGAAAAAGACATCAGAAAATGATAGTAAAGATGATCCAAAATCTCAGAAACAAAATGGAGTACAGGGAAGTAAGACTAGAGACAAGCATTCAGAAGATACAAGAAATGTTTAACAAAGACCTAGAAGAAATAAAGAAGTGTCAATCAATAATGAATAATGCAATAACCGAGATTACTCCACAGGGAACAAACAGTAGCGTAACTGAGGCAGGAGATAGGATGAGGTGGAAGAGAGGTGGAAATAAATGAAGTAGAGGGAGAAAAAAATGGAGAAAGAATTAAAAGAAACGAGTACAACCTCAAAGACCTCTGGGAAAATCTGAAAAGTCCCAAGGTACAAGTAATAGGTGTCTCAGAAGACAAAAAAAAGGGGGGGGGGGGCATGAGAAAAAGCTTGAGGAGATAATAGTCAAAAACTTCCGTAAAATGGAGAAGAAATAGCTCCAAATCCAAGAAACCCAGAACGTCCCAAACAGGATAAACCCAAGATGAAACACCCAAAGACATAACATTAACTAAGGAAGATCAGACACAAATAACAAATATTAAAAGCAGCAAGATAAGAAGCAACAAATAACACACAAGGGGAGCCCCATAAGGATTACAGCTGATGTTTCAATACAAACTCTTCAGGCCAGAAAGAAATAGCAGGACATACTTAAAGAGATAAAAGAGAAAAACCTACAACCCAGATAACTATATCCACAGGATCTCATTCAAATATAAAAGAGAAACCAAAAGCTTTACAGACAAGCAAAAGCTAAGCGAATTCAGCACCAGGAAACCAGATCTTCAACAAATGCCTAAATTTATTCTCTAGACAGGAAACACAGAAAAGTTTTACAAAATCAAACCCAAAACAACTAAGTAAATGATAGCGGGTTCATACTTATCAATAATTACCTCAAAAGTAAATGCCATCACTTTTGCCATGTGATGGGACCGGATGCCATGATCTTAGTTTTCTGAATGTTGAGCTTTAAACCAACTTTTTCACTCTCTTTTTTTCACTTTCATCAAGAGGCTCTTTAGTTCTTCACTTAAGACAGAGTGCCAGAGGAACTGTGGATGGAGGTTTGTGACATTGTACAGGAGACAGGGAGCAAGACCATCCCCCCAAAAAAAGAAATGCAAAACAGCAAAATGGCTGTCTGAGGAGGCCTTACCAATAGCTGTGAAAAGAAGAGAAGTGAGAAGAAAAGGAGAAAAGGAAAGACAGTCCCATCTGAATCCAGAGTTCCAAAGAATAACAAGGAGAGATAAAAAAAAAAAAAAAAAAAAAAGCCTTCCTCAGTGATCAATGCAAAGAAACAGAGGAAAATGATAGAATGGGAAAGACTAGAGATCTCTTCAAGAAAGTCAGAGATACCAAGCGAATATTTCATGCAAAGATGGGCTCAATAAAGGACAGATATGGTATGGACCTAACAGAAGCAGAAGATACTAAGAAGAGGTGGCAAGAATCCACAGAAGTGTACAAAAAAGATCTTCACTACCCAGATAATCACGAAGGTGTGATTATTCAGTCACCTACGGCCGGACATCCTGGATTGTGAAGTCAGGTGGGACTTAGGAAGCATCACTATGAACAAAGCTAGTGGAGGCAAAAGAATTCCAGTTGGGCTATTTCAAATTCTAAAATATGATGCTGTGAAAGTGCTGCACTCAATAACTTCAGATATGCAGATGACACCACCCAAAACCTATGGGATTCAGTAAAAGCAGTGTGAAGGGGTAGGTTCATAGCAATATAAGCATACTTAAAAAAAAAAAAAAGAAAGAAACATTAGATAAATAACATAACTTTATATCTAAAACAACTAGAAAAAGAAAAGCTGAGTAACCCCAAAGTTAGAAGGAAAGAAATAATAAAAATAAGAGAAAAAACAACTGAAAAACAAATGAAGAACACTACAGAAAAATCAAGAAAATAAAAGCTGGTTTTTCAGAAGATAAACAAAATAGAAAAATCATTAGACAGATCACAGTAAGAAGAATCAAATCAATAAAATTAGAAATGGAAATTGTAAAAATCACAACAGACAACACAGAAGTACAAAAAATCATAAGAGATTACTGTCAGCAACTATATGCCAATAAAAAGGAGAACCGGAGAAATGGGACAAATTTTGACGAAAGTATGACCTTCCAAAACTGAACCAGGGGAATAAAAAGAACATAAAACAGACCCATCACAAGCACAGAAATTAAAAGTGTAATAAAAAATTTTTCAATGAACAAAAATTTCAGGGCCAGATAGCTTCACAGGTCAATTCTACCAAAGATTGAAAGCAGAGCTAACACCAATCCTTCTCAAACTCTTCCAGAAAATTACAGAGGAAGGTAAGCTGCCAAACGCAATCTGAAGCCACCATCACCCTAATACCAAAACCAGACTAAGATGCCACAAAAAAGAAGACTATAGGCTAACATCAATGACAGACATAGATGTAAAAATCCTCAACAAAATACTAGTAAACAGAATCCAACAACATATTATAAAAATTAAACATCATGACCAAGTGAGTTTTATTCCAGGGATGCAAGGATTCTTCAATATTCACAAATAAATCAATGTTATATACTGTATTAACAAATTGAAAAGTAAAAACCATGTGAAAAGTAAAAACATCTCAATAGATGCAGATTAGGCCTTTGACAAAATTCAACACCCTTTGATGATAAAAATTCTCCAGAAAGCAGGCACAGAATAAACATGACTCAACATAATCAAAGCCATCTAAGATAAACCCACTGCAAACACTGTCCTCAATGGTAAAGAACAGAAAGCATTTCCTCTAATTAGAAAGAAGGCAAGGGTACCCACTCTCACCTCTACTATTCAACACAATTTTGGAAGTTGTAGCCACAGCAATCATAGAAGAAAAAGAAATAAAGGAATCCAGAAGGGAAAAGAAGTAAAACTCTCAGTTTGCAGATGACAAGACCCTCTACATAGCAAACCCTAAAGACACTACCAGAAAATTACTAGAGCTAATCAATGAACATAGTAATGGTGCAGGATATAAAATTAATACACTGGGGGGATGGTTCTAAGATAGCAGAGGAACAGGACGGGGAGACCACTTTCTCCCCCCACAAATTTATCAAAAGATCATCCGAATGCTGAGCAACGTCCACAAAACAAGTTCTGAATACTGGCGGTGGACATCAGGCACCCAGAAAGGCAGCCCATTCTCTTTGAAAGGATGCAGGAGAAAATAGACCAAAAGTGAGACAAAAGAGTTAGGGACAGACCCTCATCCTGGGGAGGGAGTCATAAAGGAGAACTTTCCAAACAGCTAAAAATCCTTTCAGCAGCCAGTCTGTGGGGAGTTTCGGAATCTCAGAAGGGAACATAACCTGGAGAAAAAATTTTAAAAGACCCACAGAACATGGGGCTACCCGCAACACCCAGTGGAAAAGTTGTCCAGATGCTGGTGTCGGCCACCAAGGAGCAGGGACTAGTCAGGGAGGTGCTGGTTGCATGCTTAAGGACTAGGCCTGAATGACCTGAGGACAACTGGAGGGAATTAAAATGAGATAGCAACACAAAGTGTGGGACAGCCAGAGAGAGAGGAAAAAAAAAAAAAAAAAAGAGAGAACTTTCCCAAGAAAAGCTCTAACCTAAGGTGTTTAAGTTCTTTAATACTTTTCATTTTTATAACCTAGTATTACCTTGCAAAAAAAAAAAAAAAAGACCTACTTTTAAAGCAAAATTCATATTTTCTAGTTTTTCTGACTGTTTTCTAATTTTAACATTGTATTTCTGAGAATCCAACCTCTACTGTAGATTTTAATCTTTGCTTTTTTGCTATTTGTTATCAATTTTGTACCCTTAAGAATCTTATTTTCAGTACCTATTTTCACTTAGGGGTGTGATTACTGACTGGCTGGATTGCTCTCTCCCTTCTGACGCTCCCTTTTCTCCTCCAGATCACCTCTATCTCCTCCCTCACCTTTCCCTGCTCTGCTATAACTCTGTGAATTTCACTGGGTATTCCAAGCTGTGGAGAAAACTTAGTTATCTGTTAACTGTCTAGATTCCCGTCTCCCATTTTGACTTTCCCTCTTCTTCTCCTAGTCACCTCTCTCTCCCTCCTAAGTCTTCTCTGCTCTATATAAATCCACGAACCTCTGTGAATGTTCCACACTGTGGAGAATCTATGCACCATTAATCTAGATGTTTTATCATCAGTGCTGTATGGATGCAGAAGTGTTAAGGTTGTTGTAAGAATAAGATGAAAGCCACAGGCAGGAGGCTTAAATCCAAAACTTCAGAACACCGGAATATTCCTGACTCCAAAGAACAGAACTTATCCAAAAGCTTCCAGATATACACTGAAACCAAGCACCACCCAAGAGCCAAGAAGTTCCAAAGCAAGACACACCATGCTAATTCTCTAGCAATGCAGGAACATAGCCTTAAGCATTAAAATACAGGGGGTCAAAAGTAACACCAAACCCACAGACACCCCCAAACTCACTACTGGACATGTCATTGAAATCAAGATGGAAGAGATTCAGCTCCACACACTAGAAGACAGACACAAATTTCCCTAACTAGGAAAGCCTGACAAGCCGCTAGTCCAACCCCACCATTTAAGCAACCACAAACTTCCAGCATACAGAAAGGGCGCCCCAAACACAGCAAACTAAACAAAAGGAAAAGGCAAAGTAATATTCAGCAGGTAAGGAACATGAGAAATGCCCACCAAACCAAACAAAAGAGGAGGAGATAGGGAGTCTAACTGAAAAAGAAATCAGAAGAATGATAGTAAAGATGATCCAATATCTTGAAAACAAAATGAGCCAAAAAAAAAAAAAAAAAAATGAGCTACAGATAAATAGTCTGGAGACAAGGATTGAGAAGATGCAAGAAATGTTTAACAAGGACCTAGAAGAAATAAAAAAGAGTCAATATATAATGAATAATGCAATAACTAAGATCAAAAGCCCTCTGGAGGGAATCAAAAGCAGAATAACTGAGGCAGAAGATAGGATAAGTGAGGTGGAAGACAGAATGGTGGAAATAAATGAAGCAGAAAGGAAAAAGTGGAAAAGAACTAAAAGGAATAATGACAACCTCAGAGACCTCTGGGACAATGTTAAACACAACAGCATTCAAATCACAGGAGTCCCAGAAGAAGAAGAAAGGGCATGAGAAAATACTTGGACATAATAGTTGAAAACTTTCCTAAAATGGGGAAGGAAACAGCCATTCAAGTCCAAGAAACCCAGAGTCCCAAAGAGGATAAACTCAAGGGAAAACACCCCAAGACACATATTAATGAAATTAATAAAGATCAAACACGAAGAGCAAACGTTAAAGAAACAAAGAACACACAGGGGGATTCCCATAAGGATAGCAGCTAACATTTCAACAGAAACTCTTCTCACCAAAAGTGAATGGCAGGACATATTTAAAGTGATGAGACAGAAAAACCTACAAACCAGATTTCTATACCCACAGGATCATGCGTGTATGAAGGAGAAATCAAAAGCTTGAAACAGAAGCAAACTGACAATCCAGCACCACCAAACCAGCTCTTCAACAAATGCTAAAGGATCTTCTCTAGAGAGTAAACATAGAATAGGTATATAAACTCGAACCCAAAATAATAATAATTACTCAAAATGTAAATGGATTGAATGTCCCAAACAAAAGACAAAGACTGGCTTAATGGATACAAAAACAAGATCCCTATATATGCTATCTACGAGAGACCCACCTCAAACAAAGGACACATACAGATTGAAAGTTAAGGGCTGGAGAATAGATATTTCATTATAATGGAGACGAAAAGAACTCAGGAGTATCAATACTTGTATCAGATAAAGTAGACTTTGAAATAAAGTTCACTGAAAAGAGACAAAGAAGGACACTACATAATGATCAAAGGATCAATCCAAGAAGATATAACAATTAAAATATATATGCACCCAAATATATATGCATTCAATATCGCAGTAATTCAAGTCTATGCCCCAAACAGTAACGCTGAAGAGCTAAAGTTGAATGGTTCTGTGAAGACCTACAAGACCTTCTAGAACTAACACTGCCAAAAAATGTTCCTTTCATTTAGGGGATTGGAATGCAAAAGTAGGAAGTTAAGAAACGCCTAGAGTAATAGGCAAATTTGGCCTTGAAGTACAGAATGAAGCAGGGCAAAGGTAAGTAGAGATGTGCCAACAGAATGCACTTGGTCACAGAAACACCCTCTTCCAACAAGATAAGAGAAGATGATACAAATGGACATCACAAGATGGCCAACACCAAAACCAGACTTATTATATTCTTTGCAGCCAAATATAGAGAAGTTCTATACAGTCAGCAAAAACAAGACCAGGAGCTGACTGTGACTCATATCATGAACTCCTTATTGCCATGTTCAGACTGAAATTGAAGCAAGCAGGAAAACCACTAGATCATTCAGGTATGACCTAAATCAAAGTCCTTATGACTATAGAGTGGAATTGAAAAATAGATTTAAGGGACTAGATCTAATAGACACAATGCCTGATGAACTATAAATCAAGAGCTGTGACACTGTACAGGAGACAGGAATCAAGACCATGCCCCAAAAAAAGAAATGCAAAAAGCAAAAGCAAAATGGTGGTATGAGTAGGCCTTACAATAGAGCTGTCAGAAGTAGAGAAGCCAAAATCAAAGGAGAAAAGGAAAGATACATCCGTTTGAAAGCAGAGTTCCAAAAAATAGCAAGGAGAGAGAAGAATGCCTTCCTCTGTGATCAATGCAAAGAAATAGAGGAAAACAATAGAAGAGGAAAACCTAGAGCCCTCTTCGGAAAATTAGAGATACCAAGGGAACATTTCATGCAAAGATGGGCTCAGTACAGAAATGGTATGGATCTAACAGCAGGAGATATTCAGAGGTAAGAATACACAGAAGAATTGTACAAAACAGATCTTCCACGACACAGATAATCATGATGGTGTGATCACTCATACTTCCCTAGAGCCATACATCCTGGAATATGAAGTCAAGTGGGCTTTTGGAAGCATCACTACAGACAAAGCTTATGGAAGTGATGGGATTCCAGTTGGGCTTTTTCAAATCCTAACAGATGATGCTGTGAAAGCGCTACACTAAATATGTCTACAACTTGAAAAACCCAGCAGTGGTCACAGGACTGGAAATGGTCAGTTTTCATTCCAATCCCAAAGAAAGGCAATGCCAAGGAAAGCTCAAACTACCACACAATTGCATTCATCTCACACACTAGTAAAGTAATGCTCAAAATTCTGAAAGCCAGGCTTCAGCAATATGTGACCGTAAACTTCCAATGTTCAAGCTGGTTTTAGAAAAGGCAGAGGAACCAGAAATCAAATTGCCAACATATGTTCTATCATCAAAAAAGCAAGAAGAGTTTCAGAAAATATCTATTTCTGCTTTATTAACGATGCCAAAACCCCTGACTGTGAGGATCACAATAAACTGTGGAAAATTTTGAAAGAGATGGGAATACCAGACCACCTGATCTGCCTCTTGAGAAATCTTACACAGATCAGGAAGCAAAAGTTAGAAGGGGACATGGAACAACAGACTCGTTCCAAATAGGAAAAGGAGTATGTCAAGGCTCTATATTTTCACCCTGCTGATTTAACTTATATGCAGAGTACATCATGAGAGATGCTGGGCTGAAGGAAGCACAAACTGGAATCAAGATTGCTGGGAGAAATATCCATAACCTCAGAAATGCAGATGACACTATCCTTATGGAATAAAGTGAAGACGAATTAAAGAGCCTCTTGATGAAAGTGAAAGAAGAGAGTAAAAAGTTGGTTTAAAGCTCAGCATTCAGAAAACTAAGATCATGGCATCTGGTCCCATCCCTTCACGGGACCACTTCATGGGAAACAGTGGACACAGTGACTGAATTTATTTTTCTGGGCTCCACAATCACTGCAGATGGTAATTGCAGCCATGAAATTAAAAGATGCTTACTCCTTGGAAGGAAAGCTATGACCAACCGAGAGCATATTAAAAAGCAGAGACATTACTTTGTCAACAAAGTTCCATCTAATCAAGGCTATGGTTTTTCCAGTAGTCCTGTATGGATGTAACAGTTGGACTATAAAGAAAGCTGAGTGCTGAAAAATTGATGCTTTTGAACTGTGGTGTTGGAGAAGACTCTTGAGAGTCCCTTGGACTGCAAGGCGATCCAACCAGTCCATCCTAAAGGAGATTAGTCCTGGGTGTTCATTGAAGGGACTGATGTTGAAGCTGAAATTCCAATACTTTGGCCACCTCATGCGAAGAGCTGACTCACTCGAAAAGACCCGGATGTTGGGAAAGATTGAGGGCTGGAGGAGAAGGGGAGGACAGAAGATGAAATGGTTGGATAGCATCACCAACTCAATGGACTTGGGTTTGGGTAGACTCTGGCAGTTGGTGATGGATAGGGAGGCCTGGCGTGCTACAGTTCATGAGGTCACAAAGAGTCAGACGTGACTGAGAGACTGAACAGACTGATACACACAACATAGGAGGACTGCACTATGAAAGGCAAATGCTAAGTATGAAAGGGGAAATTAACAGTAACATAATAACAGTGGGAGACTTTAACATCCCACTCACACCTGTGGATAGATCAACCAAGTACTAAATTAGCAAAGAAACAAAAACTTTAAATGATGCAATGGACTAGTTAGACTTAACTGATATCCATAGGATATTTCACTACAAAGCAATGAAGCTCACTTTTTTCTCAAGTGCACACATTTTTTCTCAAGTGCATTCTCCAAGACAGATCATATACTGGGCCATAAACCCAGCCATGGTGAATTCGAAAAAACTGAAATCATTTCTGATCTCAATGCACTAAGAGCAGAAGTCAACTAGAGGAAAAATATCTATTAAAAACACAAACATAAGGAGGCGAAACAATACACTTCTGAATAACCACCATGTCACAGAAAAAATCAAAAAAGAAATGAAAATGCATAGAAACAAATGAAAATGAAAACAAGATAAGCCAAAACCTATGAGATTCAATAAAAGTAGTGCTTAGGAAAAGGTTCATAGCAATACAAGCTTACCTCAAGACAAAAATTAAAAAAAAAAAAAAAACCTAACTTTACACCTAAAACAACTAGAAAAAGAAGGAATGAAGAACTCAAGGGTTAGTAGGAATGAAATCATAAAAATTAGCACAGAAATAAATGACAAAGAAACAAAGGAAACTATAGCAAAAAAAATCAACAAAACTAAAAGCTGGTTCTTTGAGATAATAAACAAAGTAGACAAACCATCATCCAGACTTATCAAGAAACAAAGGGAGAAGGATCAAATCAACAGAATTAGAAATAAACATGAAGAAATCAGTACAGACAACACAGAAATACAAAGGATTGTAAGATACAATTATCAGCAACTATATGACAATGAAATGGACAACTTGGAAGCAATGGACAAATTCTTAGAAAAGTGTAATTTTCCAAACCTGAACCAGGTAAAGAAACAGAAAATCTTCACATATCCATCACAAGTGGAGAAAACGAAACTATAATCCAAAAAATTCCAACAAACAAAAGCTCAGGACCAGATGGCTTCACAGGTGAATTCTAACAAAATTGAGAAAACTAATACCTACACTACTCAAACTCTTCCAGAAAATGGCAGAGGAAGGTAAACATCCAAAATCATTCGATCAGGCCACAATCACCCTAACAGCAAAACCAGACAAAGATGCCAGGAAAAAAAGAGAAAACTACAGGCCGATATCACTGATGCACATAGATGCAAACTCCTCAACAGAATTTTAGCAAACAGAATCCAACGACATATTAAAAAGATCATATATCATGACCAAGTGAGCTTTATCCCAGGGATGCAAGGATTCTTCAATATCTGCAAATCAATCAATGTGGTACACCATATAAACAAACTGAAAGGTAAAAACTGTAATTATCTCATTAGATGTAGAGAAAGCCTTTGACAAAATTCAACATCTATTTATGATAAAAACTCTCCAGAAAGCAGGTATAGTTAAGGAACATACCACAACACAATTAAAGCCATATATGATAATCCCACAAGCGAACATTGTACTCAATGGTGAAAAACTGAGAGCATTTCCCCTAAAGTCAGGAACAAGACAAGGGTACTTACTCTCACCACTACTATTCAACACAGTTTTACAAGTTTTAGCGACAGCAGTCAGAGAAGAAAAAGAAATAAAGGAATCCAAATTGGAAAAATAAGTATACCTCTCACTATTTGCAGATGACATGATCCTCTACATACAGAACCCTAAAGACTCTGCCAGAAAACTACTAGACCTAATCAATGAATACAGTAAACTTTCAGGATATAAAATTAACACACAGTAATCCCTTGCATTCCTATACACAATGAGAGAACAGAAACAGAAGTTAAGGAAACAATCCCATTCACCACTGTAATGGAAAGAATAAAATACTTAGGAATATATCTACCTAAAGAAACAAAAGACCTATATGTAGAAAACTATAAAACAATGATGAAAGAAATCAAAGAGGACACAAACAGATGGAGAAATAAACCATACTCATCGATCACAAGAATCAATATAGTGAAAATGAGTATACTACCCAAAGCAAACTAGAGATTCAATGCAATCCCTATCAAGCTACCAATGGTATTTTTCAGAGAACCAGAACAAATAATTTCACAATTTGTATGAAGATACAAAAATCCTTGAATTGCCAAAGCAACCCTGAGAAAGAAGAATGGAACTGTAGGATCAACCTGCCTGACTTCAGCCTATACTATAGAGCAACAGTCATCAAGACAGTATGGTACTGGAACAAAGACAGAAATATGGATCAATGAGGCAAAATAGAAAGCCCAGAGATAAATCCACACACCTATAGACACATTATCTTTGACAAAGGAGGCAAGAAAATAAAATGAAGAAAAGACAATCTTTAACAAGTGGTCCTGGGAAAACTGGTCAACCACTTGTAAAAGAATGAAACTAGAACACTTTCTAACACCACAGACAAAAATTAAATCAAAATGGATTAAAGATGTCAATGTAAGACCAGAAACTATAAAACTCCTAGAGAAAAGCATAGGCAAAACACTCTCTGACATAAATCACAGCAGGATCCTCTATGACACCCCTCCCAGAGTAATCAAAATAAAAGCAAAATAAACAAGTGGGACCTAATTAAACTTAAATGCTTTTGAACAATGAAGGAAACTATAAGCAAGGAAACCAGAACTGAAAGAGACATGTGTGCCCCAATGTTCATCACAGCACCATTTATGATAGCCAGGACATGAGAGCAACCTACATGTCCATTGGCAGACAAATGGATAAGAAAGCTGTGGTACCTATACACAATGGAATATTACTGAGCTATTAAAAAGAACACATTTGAATCAGTTCTAATGAGGTGGATGAAACTGAACCCTATTATACAGAATGAAGCAAGTCAGAAAGAAAAATACCAGTACAGTATATTAATGCATATATATGGAATTTATAAAGATGGTAACAATGACCCTATATGAGAGACAACAAAAGAGACACAGAGATGAAGAACAGTCTTTTTTACTCTGTGCGAGAAGGCGAGGGCGGAATGATTTGAGAGAATTGCACTGAAACATGTATACATATGTGTATATGTGAATTAGATGACTAGTCCAAGTTCAACACACATGAAAGCACAGCAAAATCAATGTGCCTGGACAACCCAGAGGGATGAAATCGGGAGGGAGGTGGAACGGGGGTTCAGGACACAGGAACATATGTACATCCATGACTGATTCATGTCAGTGTATGGCAAAAATCACAATACTGTAGTTAGCCTGCATTAAAAATGCTATTGATACTTTCATAGAGATTTTCATGAGTCTGTAAACTGCTTTAGATAGTATCCCTATTTTATTAATTCTTCTAATACAACAGCATGAAACAACTATCTCCATTTATGAGCATCTTCTTGAATTTTTTTTTGTCAGTTAACTTACAATTTTCAGTGTACAAATTATAACTTCCCAGATTACATTAATTCCGAGATCTTTTATTTTTCCTGATGTAACTTTAAATGGGATTACTTTCTTAACAGCTCTTACTGATTGTTTATCACTGTATAGAAGTTCAGCTCATTTTCATAGTTGATTTTTTTTCTAGCACCTTACTAAACTGGTCTGTTGGTTTTTAAGAGGTTTCCTTTTTTGTTTTATGGTAGTGGATTTTAGTGGATTCTGTACAATCTGATTATGATGTTATTTGCCAATAGTGAATTTTACCTGGGTTATTTTCCAATTTTTCTGCATTCTGTTTCTCTTTCTTGCCTAACAGCCCATTCTAGGACTCCCAGTACTACTCTGAGTAAATGATGAGAATGAGCATCCTCATCTACTCCTACTCTACAGGAAAAGTTTCTAAATTTACAACTTGTAGTTTTGTTTTTCTTGTGGTGTTCTTGTGAGGCTTGGGCAACAAAGCAGTGCTGCTTGCTCTTCAGTCAACAAGCTGTGTCTGACTCTTTGCAAACCCATGGACTGCTGCACAGCAGGCTTCCCTGGCCTTCACCAGCTCCAATAATTTGCTCTAACTTGTATCCACTGTGATGGTGATGCCATTCAATCATCTCATCCTCTGCCACTCCCTGCTCCTCCTGCTTTCAATATTTCCCAGCATCAGGGTCATTTCCAGTGGGTCAGCTCTTTGCCTCAGATGGCCTAAGTATTGCAGCTTCAGTTTCAGCATCACTGTTTCCCATGAATATTCAGGAATGATTTTCTTTATGACTGACTGGTTAAGTCTCCATGCTATCCAAGCAACTCTCAAGAGTCTTCTCCAACACCACAGTTCACCAGCATCAATTCTTCAGCCTTCTTTATGGTCCAACTCTCACATCCATACATGACTACTGGAAAACCCATAGCTTTGAGCAGATGGACCTTTTTTGGCAAAGTAATGTGTCAGCTTTTTAATATGCTGCCTAGATGTGTCACAGCTTTTCTTCCCAGAAGCAAGCATCTTTTAATTTCACGGTTTTAGTCTCCAACCACAGTGATTTTGAAACCCAAGAAAATAGTCTATCACCGTTTCCACTTTTTCCCCATCATATTTGCCGTAAGTCAGTTTTGTTTTTTGAATGTTGGGTTTTAGCTAGCTTTTTCACTGTCCTCTTTCACCTTCATCAAGAGGCTCTTTAGTTCCTCTTTGCTTTCTGATATTAGGGTGATGTCATCTACATATCTGAGCTTGTTTCTATCTTCACTCCAGATTGGGATTCATCCAGCCTGGTATTTCATGATATATTCTGCATATAGTTAAGAAAACTAGTTATGAAGTGTTTCATCCACAGGATGTCCCTGGTGCTCTAGCTATTAAGAATCTACCTGCCAATGTAGGGCAAACAGGTTCAATCCCTTGTCCAGGAGGAATCCACATGCCTCGGGGCAACTAAGCCCATGCTCCACAACAGCAGTGAGTCCACATGTGGCAGCTTCTGTAGCTCTTCTGCCCCAGAGTTTCTATTCTGCAACACAGGAAGCCACTGCAACAAGAAGGTTGTGCAGGGCAACTAGAGAGTATGCGGAAGCTAGAGAAAATCCATATGCAGCAACAAAGACCAAGTCAAAAATAAAATAAACAAAACAATTTAAAAAAAAATCAGTAACTACATACCTGACTTAAAAGAGTTCCATCCTTTAGAACTTTTTTGAAGAGTTTGAAAAAGACAGGAATTAAATCTTCTCTGGCTGGTAGAAATGACAAATGAAGCTGTTTTGTTCTTGACTTTTGTTTGTAGGAAGTTATTCTGATTACTGATTTAATCTTTTCACTAGTTATTGGTATGCTCAGTTTTCTGTTCCCTCATGAGCCTATTCTGTTTGCTGGTACATTTCTAGGAATTTATCCATTTCCTCTAAACTACACAATTTACTAACACATAACTGGTTATAATGGTATGGACTAGGAATGCTGCCAGCCATATCAGTAAACAAAAGCCATCAAGTCATAAGCCACTGCAGCTATCTCTGAAAATGAACCCTGAGGGGACTGTGAAATAGATCACAGAATAGTGACCCTGGATACCTAAGGTACCTAACAAAAGAATGATTTCATATCTATTCCCAAAGACAGAAAAGTGCTAAATTCATTCACCTGAGATGCATGATTTTATTTAACAAACTGAAATCTTATATTTTAACTACCTGGGATTTTTGCTATAAAGCTCCTATACATCTTGGTTCCACCTGTACAGCTCTTAGAAGCAGTCCCTCAGCAGCATCTGAGAGACAATCCTGCAGCGTATCATCCTCAGAAAACCCACCAAATTCAACTAGCTCTCAACTTTTAGTTTCAGCATTTTTGTTTTCAGAAGACAAGTCTCTTAAAATCTTTTGTATTTCTGTAATGTCAGTGGCAACGTCTCCATTTTCACTTCTGATTTTATTTAAGTCCTCTCCTTTTATTGATGAATCCAGCCAAAGATTTGTCGACTTGCTCATCTTTTTTTTTTTTAATAAATGCTTAATTTTATTTCACACTTCTGTGAACGTTCTAGTTTTTTTCTCATAATTGATTTCCACTTTTATACCTGAAACCTGATTAATACAACTGAATTGTCTACATTCATCAAGACTTGCTTTGTGGGCTAAAAACAAACCTCTCTTCTCCAGAATGTTCTATGCATTCTTCAGAAGAATGGGTGATTCTGTTGTTTCTTTCATGGAATGTTCTGTATAATTGTGATAAATCTATGAAGTTGGATATGTTGCTGAAGTCTATTTTCTTACTGATTTTCGGTCTCAAATGGTTGAATATAATTAATTTCATATGTATTCCTGTTTATAATAATTACTGCCCTTTCTTTTTAACCTAAAAAAATTCCTCTAACATTTCTATCAAGACTGGCTTAGTGGTACTGAACTACTGTAGAATTGCTTGCATGCAAAATTATTTCTCTGTCTTTTACTACCAGATAGAGATTTCTTGGTTGGAATTTTTTTTTCTTTCAGCACCTTGATTATATTGCATCATTCTCTTCTTAGCTGCAGTTTGTGCTGAAACATCTGCTGATTGCTTACTGGTTATTTTTCTCTTGCTGCCCTAAGTCTTTAACTTCTGCCCTGTCTTTAGCTATTGACATTTTAATTACTTTGTGTCTTACTGAGGGTTCCTTTGAGTACATCTTATTTGGAATTCTGTGGGTTTTTTGAAGTTGGATGTATTTCCTTCCTTAGGTTAAGAAAGTTACAATTATTCTTTCTCAAAGTGTACTGTCTTTGGGTCCCTGACAAGAAAACCATTAGTCTACTTGATATTGTCCCACATATCCCTAAAACTGCCTTCACTTTTTCAATTTTTTTTTTCTCCTTTGATTTTCTGCTTGGGTAAATTCCACAGCCCTTGCTTAAAGTTCACTGGCCTTTCTTTCATACCATCTATTGTGCCACTAAACTGCTCTAGTGTGATTTCAGGGTTTTTAGGTTTTCAGTTCTGTGATTCTGATCTCTCCAGTCTTTGTTGAAGTTCTTCTCACTGTGTTCACATACCTGTCTCTGAGCTCAGTGGGCATCTCTCCCATGATTACTTTGAACCCTTTTTCAGGAAGATTACCTATCTCCATTCTCCATTGATTATCATTGATTATGTTTTTCTCCAAGGTTTTATTTTACTGTTTCACTCACATTTCTTTTACTCATGTTGCTTGAGTCTCTTGTGTTTGCTTATATATATACATATGTACACATGAACATACACACACATGTACACACAAAATAGCCAACACTCCCCACTTGGAGGAGTGGCCTCCTTTAGGTGATGAATCTTATCCTTCAGGCTGGTCAAACTTCAAGGATTGCTGTCCAAGAAGATTACTCTAAATTGTTACCAGTCGTTGAGTGTGTTCCAAGACCAGTCAGTGTCTCAAAGAGGATAGGCAGAGATCTCACCATCACCTACGTTCAGGCTGATTGGAAGCCTGACCCTGAAAGGCAGCAGCTTTCAAAGAATGCAAATATGTAAACTGATGAGCAAGCGATGCTGGCCATTCAGACAGGCCATCTGCTGGTGACAGTTGTAAAACTTAGGCCTCCATAAGAGTGGATAAGCACCTTCCTGAAGATACTGGAAAGATGTAGAGAGGTACTGACAAGAGGGCAATGATGGCATCCTTCAGCCTGTTTTCCCAAGGAACAATTCTGTAGGCCTCAAGAGGTAGGCAAAACCAAAAGCCTGACCTTGGACCAAAGTTCTAAGCAAGCGAACAACATCTTTCATAGGAAGAGGAGGCTATTTCAGTGTGCTGTCTGTGTGGCAGCCAGCTGTCTCTTTGACTCCTGGTGTCCCATGGGGACATGAGCCTCCCTGGGAAAGAGCCAGGACTTCACAGAGGAGGTTCCACATGCAGCAGCCAAAAAAAGCAGTGTACCAGACACATGTAAGAATGCTCCCCTCACAGAATCTAGCATTTTGGAGCATCAGAGGGAAAGTGCAAAGAAAAGACCTGCCTTCCAAAAATCTCTGAAAGGTTTCAGTTAGCCTTTGATGTGTGTCTATTCAGATGCCTGCCCTCAGGCCACAGCTATGAACATAAACTAATCAGCCTCTTACACAGAAAGACCTAACTCTGTTTCACTGCCAGTTGTGTTCTGGGGCACTAGCTGTTAAAGAACTTTTTGATGACTATTATAGTCCTGTGTGACCCACTGGCCACCAATGTGGTCCCCAGAACCAAGCAATGTAGATGCATCCTGGCAGCAGATAAAAATACTGAGGCACCAGATCTGGACCTTTGTGGAAGACAGTGGCATACTAATGAAAAGCAGAGGGAGCTTGCAAAGTTCCTGTCTTCTAGTTTCTCTTCCCTGAGAGCAACTGCATAGGTTGTGAAACAGGTGTGCATAGGTGTGCTACAACAAAAGCCTGGCCCTCAAGCTAAAAAAGCTCCTGGACAATCAAAGATAGGACTTTTCAAGAATATCTGCTCAGAATCCCCTGAGTGGCAGTTGCAAAACCAAAACACCAGCCATGTAAAACAAATCCCTCGGGAGGTACTATAGGTACTAGTAATGGTATAGGTACTACAGGTACTGGTACTATAGAATGTGACTGAAGGAAAGCATGAAAATGCCTCCCACTGGCTTTAGCAAGATTTAAAATAGAGTACAAAAATGGCACCCTCCCTTGGAGAAGAAAAATGTCCAGAGATTAAAAACATAACAAAACTATCCATCAAAACCAGCCCATACTCTTCAGGTTCACCTTCTAAGATTGGCAAACAAATGGCTTTCACATAAAGTTAGGGTGCTTTTTAAACACTTACTGCTGACCTCAGCCATGGTGAGACTGAATCTCCGCAGGAGTCTTTTGAAAGGCATATTCTCAGTTTACAACAGCACTTTGGGTCACATGAGTGCAATCCCCCTGTTGTTTTTCAAACTCAGATTTTGGGGTTTTCTCTCAGGTACAGGCCTTAAAAGGTGGGTTCTGATGATGTTGGGTTCAAACCCTAGACCCAGGTTTTCTAGTTTCCTTTTGCTTGTAGTTCACCACTGTGGGGCGGAGTTTGACTCAGCCTCTCCTATCCCTCAATGTGACAGTGATGCTATATTCTGAAGGTGGTACAACTACTGATTTAGAAAATAAGTTTTCTTAAGAGGCAGTTTTTTTCTCAACATATTTTAAACCTAAAATATATCTACTTTTTATTATTCATGAGAACTACTGATCTCCACAAGGATCAAACAACATCATAGAGAAGACACTCCTTGGACAAGTCCCCAATGTATCACTTCTGCAAGTAAATGCAGTAACTCTTACTTACCATATCCTTCCACCTCCAGAAAATATCTAAATAAATAATAACTCGATTCCTATTTCTCAAAGTTTAGTCCCTGGACCAGTAGTTTTGACCACCAACTAGGAACCTGTTAGAATGCAACCTATCTTAATGATCTTCTCCATCTCCACTTAAAATCTACTGCAAAATGTCTCAGCATTGACAATTTGACAAGATCCCTGGGTGATGTGTATGAGGTTAAGAAGGACTGGCCTAGCTCACTATGCTACTCAATTTGCTCTTTCTTCCCTAATCCTTTCATGGCTGGCTGCTGCTGTCCCAATAGTAAGTCGACCTAAACTATTCCTGCTGCTTTTCTTCCCTAAATTTCTTTCTCCATGTTTCTTTCTTTTTTTGTCCCTGCCTTAGTTTTCTACCACTTCTTTCTTGATTTTTATCATTCACTGTACCATAAGATTTTGATATCCCATGCAAACTTTCCTTCTGAGGTCAGCAATGCAACAACAGTGACAGCTGGAATCTCTGGTTTGAACGGAACTTCATTTTCTTCGATTCTTGGACATTTCCACTTCTCACACACTGTCAGAGGGTGCCAGAGTGCTAAATCAGATATAGATGTGCCACTTGACTAAACAGTAACAAGATCTGTTTCAGTTCTGTCCTTACTGACAAGACAAAGGAATGATAAAGAACAGCCGCTTTTAACGACAGATGAAAATGCAGTTTGTCAGTGATAATTCACTAAATGCTTCACAAAATCCAATGTTTTGGCATTTACATTAGAACCAACTATTCAAAAAATTTCCCACAACAATTCTTCAAAGGTTCTATGCCTTTTCCATTCTTGAATTTTAAGAGGCTACCAAAGATTCCATGTTGAGAGTGCTTCCATAATTCCAGGAAAAGAGTGCTAGTTGAAAACACATAATTAGAACAAACATCCCATGAGTGAACTTCTTTGGAAGAAGGAAAAAGGAACACAACCTAGCAAACAGTAGATTCTCAGTAAATATTTCTTAAAATGTAGTACTGTCATGGAACTAAAAAATTCAATCAAAACGGCAAAAGCCTTTATCTCTAACATTCCTTTCATGTCTAGAACTCCTGAATTTAACCAAAAAAGCCAGTCTCTTTCAACTGAGAGGAATTACACATATAAACAAAAAAGCGAGTCTGGAAATTCCAAGGCTGACTGACTTTCAGGGTATATCTCAAAAAGCATTATAATGTTCTAAACTGTATATCGTAATACTAAGTCAAACAATCTCCTAACTCCCGAGAAATTTGATTATTCCCCTCAATTCTCTAATATAATTTTAAACATAAAACTGTATCAAAACCACATTTTCAAAGTTTATCAAGCACATACACACAGTTTGCTATGCTATACATGGGCCTCACTCCCTTAATACTCACAAGATCAGCGTATTTCTTACACAGAGCTGCCAGCTTCTCCTCTGGAGTTGAAAGAGTGTTTAAGGCTTGCATCAATAATAATACTTCTTTTCCTAATGATTTATAAAAGAAAAAAGGTAGCAGAAGGATGACATTAATTCAGTCTGTTAATTCTACATAAAACTTATACTTCTAACTTAAGGCTATAAATAGAGACAGATTCACCTACTAAATTAAAGAAGCTATTTTCAAATTGATCTATTGGCCTCACCACCATCCACATTTCTATACTTACCAACACTGCTCTCTCTGAGGTACTATTCACTTAAACAGCAAAAACAAGAGTTCTTCAAGAGTGCCTTAACAACTTTAGCAGAGGAAACAGGTTACTAAGATAGGTGGAGGTAAATGATGCTATAAAGTTTAAAATAATATTCTATTTCTTACCCTGAGGATAGAAAACTTTTTATTTTCTAAACTGTTCAACCTTGTATATAGAGTATTTCATCAAAGAGAATGGTATTCATCTAATTCTTTAACATTTAATCTAAAGTTGATATTTCATATACTTTAGAGACTGTTATGGACGTGGAAGAGAGGAAGAACAGTCCAACTTCAAAAAGCTGACCATCTTATTCAGATAAGATTTTAGTACTGAAAGCTTTTTCCCTTCAGTTCAAAATAAAATAAAAAAGGAACCATGTTTCAATGTGCAGACATAACAGTAATCTATACTTCAACTTTATGAATAGTTTAAACTCTATCTTAAACCATTTAAATGATATCTATCTGAAGTTGTATTTTATGCACAAGTGTTAGGGTCACTGACTCTACAGGTATCTGTTTTGTTTGCAAGAAATTATAAATACTTCTCATATTCATATAAATTTTAAAGTCTTTAAAAACTAGCAGAAGGTGGATTAGGAAAGAGAATTTCAAGTCATAATGTTTTGCACAAATCACTAATTAAACAAGGTAAATATTAGGTACAATAGGAATGAAAAATTGAGGAGAAATGTAAGATGAAGTAAGGGCTTCAGTTTTCATTCATGAAATTTAACATATCACACTGTTAATCCTAACTGTCAAATTAAGCAGTTATAGGACAGACCCTGAAACTAGTCTTACTAACGCACTTTCTAAGCTGCAAAATAACATATCATTTCCAAACTTTAGTGGATATTCTCTAATAAGCTGAGCAAATATACAGCTTTCATAGTAATTATTAGATTACTTTGAATGATCAAGAAACAAGGCGAATCAAATACTACTTCTGTCAAACTGGTCACATATATTTTTCTGGAAAACAATCTTTAGTCAGAAAGAAGGAACAAAGGCATCCAGAACTATGCTTTCTACTCTGTTATTTTCACCTCCTGCATGTAATTGCTGGAGTGAAGCATACTGATCTGACCAAAAAACTCGGTGAATTAGCTAAATATCTATCTCAAAACTAGTCATGTTCCACCATTACCAGTGCTGCAGAAAATATAAGTTTAACAAGCACCATGTGAAAATGTTCAACTCCTGAGCAGAGATTATTACCTAAGATTTTTTCTTTGTTTTTGCGGCACTCTGAATCTTGTTGACCACCAGAGGGATCTGCTTCAGCTCCTGGCCCTGTAGGTTCCTCTCTTGACTCTTGTGTGCAGTACACTGGGCTCAGTAAATCCCTGCTCTTTGCTGTAATGTTACTTCTTTCATCCTCTTCCACTGAATGCTTGTTAGATGTGCTACCATAATTTGAGTCATTACACTGAGGAATATCATTTGATTGACAGTGATGCAACATATCTGGTTTTACTCCTACTCGGGAAATTCTACATTCTTCCATTGTGATTCTCCATAAGCTAGAGGAAAAGATCAGGAAAAAAAAAATATGGAGCAAGGAGTTAAACCAAATGCAATCAAGGGAGGAAAACAAGGCTGTACAACACTGTTTTCCACCCCACTTTGCTAATTTTCTTAAGAGTGGACTCAAACATGGTTTCTCTCTCTCTCTTTTTGTTTTTTTTTGCCTGCACCAAGTGGTATGCTGTATCTTAGCTTCCCAATGGATCAAGGATCAAAGACCCCTGCAGTGGAAGTGTGGAGTTCTAACCACTGGACCACCAGGGAACTCCCAGCTTTGCTCATGTTTAAACGTAGTTTTTACTTTGTGTACATTGTACAATCAATTAGCAGATGATCATGACAGTTTTTTACCCCCTTTCACAGTGGTTTACAAAAAGACAGTGCTTGTTAGAATCAAAGGAGAAAAGGGGAGAGGAAGGGACTACTGTAATCGTGGAACAGAAAAAAATCCTAGGTTCTGATCTTCTAATAAGTAATAAATATGCTGGCAGAATCTATCAGAATCAACTTCTGCAGAACTCTGGAATCTCTAAAAGCTTACAGAAGAAAATTAAAATTAACAACCCAAATGGAAGGTTTAGCAAATAAAAGAGGAGTTGGAGATCACCATGTGATTTTAATCTTCTGTCTGCCATTCTCCATGCTCCTGGTCAGCAATGACTGTAAGAACAACATCCCACACTCTCAATGATGCTACCAGTGCCAGTGGGAACAATGCAGACATTATTTTCATAGGATTGTGGTCTCTTTCAACCTTTCAGGCAGTTCCCTAAGAAACCTGCATAGGAGTCTGCCTCTGTTTATCCCTTGGAAGCATTATCTCAATGTTGGGAGATGCACACTGACTGAAACCTCCCATCCTGGCCAGGGTCCCTAGTAACTATTTGCGTGAGCTATTTTATGACAGAATGTCCTGGTAAAGAACACCAAACTAATAAGCCACCACCAACCAGAAGAGTTCAGAAAAGATCAAAAGAGAACACCGTGTGTCCAACCACCTCCCAGAATCCCTCTGGTTAGCATCCATCTTGACTGTGCAATGCATGTGCCACCAGGAAGGACCCTGAGTCAGAATGGTTGGCCAAAAAAAAAAATGATTGGCCAAAGACAACCCAGAAACTAATCCCATCACCACAAAACCTGAGACTGCAAGCCACAAGCCACATGGCACAACAGTTCTCCTGGGTTCCCTTACTCTGCTGCTCTTTGCCCCAGTGCACTTTTCCAATAGTCTCTTGCTTTGTCAGCACACGTCTCCTCAGACAATTCTTTCCCAAGTGTTTACACAAGAGTCCATTCTTGGGGCCCTCCAGGGGGACCCCACTTCTTACAATATTAACAGTAGGGAAGCACTGTGGATGTCCTTTGATACAAGTATAAAAGGCCCAAGTACTGACCTCAGCAGCCTGAGATATGGGACAAAGACCATGAAAAAGCAACAAGGCAGGAAAATCTTTACAGAGAAAGGCTGGGAAAGGAGATGAATATATGCATTTTAAAGGTCCCATGTTAGAGTTACATTACTATCTGTGCTTGGCCTTCAGTCTGACCTTCAAGCAGAAGCAAAGGCTAAGGCCAAGTTGTAAAGACCTGGCTAAGTACTCCAAGCTGCACAAAAGTACAAGAGAAAGCATGTCTTCTGTACTGATGTGAAACTACCTTTCTTCAAATCCACTGATTTCTCCCTGGGCACCTGGGTATCCCCCTTGCTAAGGAAAGCACACTGACTGAAACCACCCACCCTGGTCAGGCACCATAGTAACCACTTCCAATTAGCTATTTTATAACAGAACATTCTGGTAAGGAACATGGAAAAATAAGCCATCACAAACCAGAAAAGTTTGAGAAAGATCAAAAGGAGATGTCACGCTTCCTACCACCTCCCAGACTCCCAGCTGGCATTCATTTTGGCTGAGCAATGTGTGTGCCACCACGAAGGATTCTGAGTCAGAATGACTGGCCAAAGACAAACTGGAAACTAGCCCCATCACTGTAAAACCTGAGACTGCGACCCACATGGCACTCCTGGGTTCTCTTACCATATTGCTCTCCATCTGGGTGCCCCAAACCAATAAAGTCTCTTGCTTTGTCAGCAAGAGTGTCTCCTCGGACAATACATTTCTGGGTATCAGACAAGAGCCCACACTCAGGCCCTAAAAACAGGTTCCTCTTCCTGCGTATTGCTTTAGCTATCTTGCACAGAAAGGTGCCTTGGGTTGGGGACAAATTCTCTCCAACCCCCACATGAAACCCATCCAAGTAAGCTGGGGCACTGTGGAGAAAAGAGCAACCCAACACAAATTTTTATGACTCTTTGGAAACAGCTACTCAAATCACTCACTGCCCCATCTAGTTATGTAGGAATAAGAGGTCTCTAAAGTCAACTGAAGAGGCTTAAGGCAGGGTTCACAGCCCATCAAGGAAGCTCAACAAATCAGCTTCAAGCTGACTAGATGCTGCTTACATATCTAAACCCAGTGCAAATGCCTATACCTATATCCATTACAAATGAACCATCTTATAAACAGCAGGGGTCCACAGTCAGACAAAAGCAAGAATCCCAGACTGACAGAAAATCATACAATTTAGATGATAAGTGTCCCAAAGGCAAAGAAAGGTTGGGAAATGGCAGGAATCTCCTGCATTCAAAAGTAACATGTTGCTCATAATGCTTTCACTACAATAAAAAATCAGCCTTGCAGAAAAGAAGCACTCATCACACATCAACTCCATGACACTTCTGATATAAGCTAAATACAGACAACAATCCCTCCTCCCTGCTCAGGACACTGGAGCTGGGATGAAAATCAGGGAATATGGACCCTCAAGCTCCTCCTTCCCCTGTGAATATTCTGCCCCTTCATTTGTATGCTCCTCATAGCTGACTTGCGAAAGAAACCCAAAGTAGCACTTCCTAACTTAACTGCCTGGTCTTCCTCCAAGAGCATGACTTCTAAGTTGCTGTAGTCATATTAAACTCTTCGCAACGCTATGGACTATAGCCCACCAGGCTTCTCCATCCCTGAGATTCGTTAGGCAAGAATACTGGAGTGAGTTGCCATGTCCGCCTCCTGGGGATCTTCCCAACCCAGGATTGAATCTGAATCTCTTAAGTCTCCTGCATTGGCAGGTGGATTCTTTACCTGCTGAGTCAGTGGAAAAGCCCTCTGAGAGCATACTTCTGCTTAAATAAATTCTCATTTTACTTTTTTAACCTCCCTATCTTGTCTCCAAATTCTTTTTGCAATGAGGCAAGAACCTTAAATTCACTGGGAATACCTGAGCAGGCATATAAAAGAACTCCATTTTTGGTTACCACAAATTGGAGTAATAAATCACAGCTACTAAAAGAATCACGTGGATTACTCACATAGATGTTTATGCTGAGTAAAATCAAGCTACTGATCAAGACTGCACTGCCCAGATGGCGATGACTGCTAGCTGGACTGCAGCCTGTACTGAGGGTGGCTATGTGCCCATATTCACAGAAATGGTACCAAGTAAAGGATTCTTTCCTAATGCAAAGGCTGCCCCTGCCTGTTAGACTTGTGATACACACAAAAAGCTGACTCACTTGTCTCCAGACTGGGAAGGCCATGACACACAGGGCCTTGATTCCCTTCATTCTGAAAGTCTTAAATGCATCCAACCTTTAAGTCTCCTTAGATCTACTGGTCATGGGTGACCCATAGTTAACAACCTTTTTTCAGGTCATGGGATTGATGTGCCACATCAATCACTTGACTTTGTCTACATCACTACAGCCTTTGAAATGATCTGTCATGTGGTCAGTCCAGTCGTGTCAAACTCTTGTGACCCCACGGACTGCCCCATGCCAGGATTCCCCGTCCATCACCAACTCCCAAGCCTGCTCAAACTAATGTCCATCAAGTTGGTGATGTCATCCAACCACCTTATCATCTGCTGTCCCCTTGTTCTCCTGCTGTCTATCTTTCCCAACATCAGGTCTTTTCCAATCAGTCAGTTCTTGTATCAGGTGGCCAAAGTATTGACAACCCCATGAAGAGTTATGTGGTCAGACTCCTAGCTAATCTGCAGTCTGAAACTGTTAAAGAGAAGCACACTGACTGAAACTGCCCATCCTGGCCAGGCACCAGAGTAATCATTTGCATGAGTTATTTTACAACAGGAGGTTCTGGTAATGAACATGGAACTATAAACCACCACCAATGGAAGAATTTGACAAAGGTCAAATGGAGACCCCACATGTCTGACCACCTCTCAGAGTCTTGTTGCTGGTGTCCATTTTTGCTGAGCAAGACATGCATCACCAGGAAAAACTTTTGAATCAGAATGACTGGCCAAAGACAACCCAAAAACTAATCCCATTACCATAAAATCAGACACTGCAAGCCATGTGGCAGGGTTCTCTTACCCTACTGCTTTCTGCCCAGGCTCCCCTTCCCAGTAAAATCTCTTGCTTTGTCAGAATGTGTGTCTCCTCTGACAACTCATTTCTGAGCATTAGACAGGAGCACACTTGCAGGCTCTGGAAGGAGTCCCCATTCCTGCAACAAAACTGGTACACATTTTAGCACAAAAGCCACCAACATGGGGGTGATAGTATAGTACCTCTGCCATTTTATCCACATTCCCTGTCATCCACAGGCATCTGGAATTACTGAGCATTAGGCTTGCTTTCAAAAATTGATGCAAAAATGAATTCTGATGTTAACTCCCTCACATTTATCTTATCTACACACTGTGGAAAGCAAGCTGAGCCACTGATCAGGACAAAAGAGATGCTAGGTTACATAAGTCTGCTTTTAAAAAATCAGCACTGGGTGTGAAAGAAATTCAAAGAATCTTTGTCACTTTTAGGCTACCACTTTTTTCTTTCTCCCAACAGCATAAAACCATGAGATCAAGTGGCATACTTTACCCAAACTGGTGTCTAGAAGGGTCATACTTGGTTTCAGCTACCTGGACTGTCTTGTGAGACTAAAATGGTTGCCCACCTGTGAACCAAGTGTATAATGACCACTAAAGAGTATACTGCCCAAGAAATCTCCCTCGGGTGACCTATGCAAGTCAAAGAGGAAGACATAACGGATCTCTGCAAGGTTTATAAAAGCCCACTCCTCTAGTACCTAGCCTTTGTGGGGAAAGGGACTGTCATGAGTAGGTAAACAAAATGACAAAAACTGAAATTATAGCTACTGGAAATATAGACTGTGTTAACAAATCTAACATTAGCCATCCAATGCATTTTAAAACTGCCCCAGAGTCTTCATCACAAAAAGATGTACCCTTATGTAACTCTCCTAAATTTTGGAGTTAAGAGTGGTGATTCTCCCTTCCAGCCAGACTGCTCAGATGACAATCTATCACTCAAATGGAAATAGCAGTGAAAGTCCTAGCTCCTTCATTTCCTAAACAAAATGCTTATCATCATCACCTTATATATCCCTTACCCTCACTTCTCTAGATACTTCTAAGTCATTTCAAGGATAGACAAATACCATCCAGCTGATATCAGACAGAGACAAGATAAATTGGACTATGTGGCCTTAGGTAGGTCTTTAAAAGAGAAGGATGTGAATCAGTTATTCACCTGCAAACCCTAGGGTTATCAGTTGGCTAGGGAGCCATACTGCAAATCACTAAATCTGTGCCCACTGGAAAACACAAATGTAAGTTTCACTTTAGGAATCTCAACAATCATAATCCATACATATGAGTGTCCCTTCTCAGATGGAAGCCAGGAATAAACTTACATTCCTGTAGAAAAAGTCTCCCACATTAGGACACGTCAAAAGAGATTATCAACTATTTCATCAGGAAGTCAATGGACTATCAGAAAAATACAAAATGCTCTCCAAAATGATGCTACTTTGGTTTCCTGAAGAAACTCACTGCAGGAGCAGTTGATTCCTGGCTGGTGGCTACACTACAGGTAGTTATCACCCTAATCAGAGTCATTCACTAATAAAAGACAAAAGGAAATCTGTTCACAACTTCAGCTGAAATGATCAACGGAATGCATTCAGGAGAGTCTCAACCAACTGGCCCACACTTATTAGTTATAGTAAAACAACCCAGCAAAAAGATGACCAGAAGACATAAATACACAATTTACCAACGATGGCCAACAGATACATGAAAAGAAGCTCAGCAGCACTGAAAAGGAAATGAAAATCAAAACCACAGTGAAATATTCCCTCACACCTGCCAGAATGCTATCATCAAAAAGATCACAAATAATAAATGTACAGAACAGGGTCCTCTCCTACATTGTTGGTGGGCATGTAAACAGGTGCAGCTACTGTACGAAATGGTTTGGATGATTCTCAATAAACTATATAACTCATATGACTCAAGAATTCAAATCCTGAGTATATATTCTAAACTAAAAACATGAATTCAAAAATATACATGCACCTCATCTTCATAGCATTATGTACAACTGCCAGGACACTGAAGCAACCCTAGTCTCCATCAACAAATTAGCCGATAAAGATGTGACACACACATACACAATGGAATACTCCTCACACCTAAAAATGAATGAAATTTTGCCATCTGCAACACTAATGAACTTAGAGGACATTGTGCTAAATGAAATAAATCAGAGAAAAACACAGTGTCATTTATATACCGAACTAGAATTAAAACTAGTGACTAAAACAAAGAAGCAGACTCACAGATTCAGAGAACAAAAGTAGAGGTTACCAGGGGAGAGAGCAAAAATGGAAAAGGCAAGATACGACAGGAGGATTAAGAGGTACAAACTACTTAGGTGTAAAATAAGTAAGCTACGAGAATAACCTTTTAAAAATTCTGCATCACTATGTCATATCCTGAAACCTATATTACATTGTACACTGATTATATCATAAGAAAAAAAAATTGTTTTCAAAAAGAAAATGGTGAGGGAAGAACCTCCAAACCACCACTTATACACTATATAAAGATTACACTGGCAAAAAAACTGTCTTGAAACTAGAAAACATTTAAAACCAACAACCAGAAGAAAGGTTAACTAGTAAACAAGGTGCTGTATTTTGCTTAAGGAATATTGGAATTTTTTATTCTACATGACTATAGTCCCCTGGAAACGGTTAGCACATCTGGTGTGACACACTGGAGGAACAGTGGGTAAGAGAACTTGTTCTTAGGAGTTTTGATAGTTGGCTATATGACAGATCCCCAAGGGGAGCTCAAGAATAAGCTTTCACATTTCCAGGGTTGGTGTAACCTCTTGGTATGGTGAACCAGTCACAGCTACATGGGCTAAGGAACAAATTAAAAGAGAAGCAGCAGACAAACTGACAAGAGACTGGTAAAGAAGAAACATGGAAGAATAATGGACCTGGACTGGGGCCCAGGTATACCACAGAATCTAAAAGGCTACAGGCATGTCCAGCTCAGGATACCTGTTCAGAAAAGACTTCAGAAGATCATACACTTTTGTATCTGGCTGTGTGCAAGGAGGTACATGTTTAGACTGAGTTTGCCTAAGGGTTAAACAAGTTCCCTAAACAAATTTTGCAAATTTTTGCAAAAACTCAGAGTGTACTTTTCTTTCTTTCTTTTATTTTCATTATTTTTGTTGTTCAAGCTTTTGAAGAAATCTCTCTCAAATTTCTGGCTGTCTTCTAAGCTACCACAAAAAGACTTCAAAGACAACAAAGCAGAAACAATATGATCTTAATGAAATAGCTCACCACATGAACCAGAAAAATAAATAACTAAACAAACATTTACAATTCATAAAAGCAACAACAAACCCTAGGAATATAGGAAGAATATGATTTCCAGAATTCAGGGTTCACATTTGCACATTTCTTACTCACTGGTTTGTCTAAACTGAAATTCTGTCTCCAGGGGCAGGGTTCTTCTTCTCACACCTCTAGATACTGGCTTATCCAAGATTAAGAAAGAAAAATGCAAAGCATGTCTATTAACAACTCACCCAAAGAATCTAAGAATCAGCTGAGGCACAATTCTCAGCAACCATGACAATTATGCTCTCTGCTCACTCTCCTTTACTTGCTTGATTTCACCTGAAGTTTCTATTAACCTACTTACTTTTTTCAATAAATCACTGTCTGATTCTGAGACATTTTTAGATTTCTGAAATCAGTATCAGAATGTACAATCCATTCTGTACTCTCTATTAGAGTAGCCTCTTTCTAAATCAGGATTCACTTTTGTTCAACAGTTACATTATAAAACACAAAACATTCAATTGAAAATTATAAGGTCACAAGTCAGGAAAAGAAAAACAGAACTATAGACAAGCCATGGAAATAAAAAAAAATTAAGCATGAACAAAATAACAACCATCAATAAACAAATAGAAATTATTTCTAAATGAACCAAAAATTCAGAATTGAAAAGTATGACAACTGAAATTCAGAAGGGAGTAAAACTGACAATTTAGATGACAGAATAACTGAAAATATAATCTGAGAAACAGAAAGAAAAAGGAATAAATAAAAATGAACAGAAGTTAAGAATGCTGTGATACTAACAAAAACAAAATGTTAAAAGTCACAGAAGAAGGGGAGAGAAGAGGGTAAGAAGAGTACTAAAAGATATAACAGAAAAAACTCTCATTTGATGAAAAACATTTGGCTACACATCCCATGAGTTAAATAATGAATAACTTTTAACTATGATAAACACAAAGACTATCTTTCAAAATAAGAGACGGTATTAAAACATTCCCAAATACACAAAAACTAAGAGAATACTATTAGAACTGCCTTGCAATAAACACACAAAGTCCTTCCAAGAAAAATAAAAGGGCATTACAAATCAACTCAAGCCATACAAAAAAATAAAGAATAGTAAATATAATTACAGTTAAATATAAAAACAAATAATTACTGTATTTTGCACTTGTAACTCCTTTATCTCTACCTGGTTTAAAACTTAAAACAATTCCTATACACTAACAATAATAAAAGAGAAAGAGAAAGTAAGAAAACAATACCATTCACCATTGTAATAAATAGAATAAAATACTTAGAGGAGTATATATATCTAAAGAAACAAAAGACCTATACATAGCAAACTATAAAACACTGATGAAAGAAATCAAAGAGGACACAAACAGATAGAGAAATATACCGTGTTCATGGATTGGAAGAATCAATATTGTGAAAATGACCATACTACCCAAAGCTATCTATAGATTCAAAGCAATCCCTATCAAGCTACCAATGGTATTTTTCACAAAACTAGAACAAATAATTTCACAATTTGTATGGAAATACAAATAACCTCAAATAGCCAAATCAATCTTGAGAAAGAAGAATGGAACTGGATGAATCAACTTGGCTGACTTCAGGCTTTACTACAAAGCCACAGTCGTCAAGACAGTATGGCACTGGCACAAAGACAGAAATATAGATCAATGGAACAGAAGAGAAAGACCAGAGATAAATCCATGAACCTATGGACAACTTATCTTCGACAAAGGAGGCAAGGATATACAATGGAAAAAAGACAACCTCTTTAACAAGTGGTGCTGGGAAAACTGGTCAACCACTTGTAGAAGAATAAAACTAGAACACTTTCTAACACCATACACAAAAATAAACTCAAAATGGATTAAAGATCTAAATGTAAGAACAGAAACTATAAAACTCCTAGAGGAGAACATAGGCAGAACACTCTCCGACATAAATCACAGCAGGATCCTCTATGACCCACCTCCCAGAATATTGGAAATTAAAGCAAAAATAAACAAATGGGACATAATGAAACTTAAAAAGCTTTTGCACAACAAAGGAAACTATAAGCAAGGTCAAAAGACAGCCCTCAGATTGGGAGAAAATAATAGCAAATGAAGCAACAGACAAAGGATTAATCTCAAAGACATACAAGCAACTCCTGTGGCTTTTTTATTCCAGAAAAATAAATGACCCAATCAAAAAATGGGCCAAAGAACTAAACAGACATTTCTCCAAAGAAGACATACAGATGGCTAACAAACACATGAAAAGATGCTCAACATCACTCATTATCAGAGAAATGCAAATCAAAACCACAATGAGGTACCATTACATGCCAGTCAGAATGGCTGCTATCCAAAAGTCTACAAGCAATAAATGCTGGAGAGAGTGTGGAGAAAAGGAGACTCTCTTACACTGTTGGTGGAAATGTAAACTAGTACAGCCACTATGGAGAACAGTGTGGAGATTCCTTAAAAACTGGGAATAGAACTGCCATATGACCCAGCAATACCACTCCTGGGCATACACATTGAGGAAACCAGACCTAAAAGAGACATGTGCACCCCAATGTTCATCACAGCACTGTTTATAATTGCCAGGACATGGAAGCAACCTAGATGCCCATCAGCAGACAAATGGATAAGGAAGCTATGGTACATATACACCATGGACTATTACCCAGCCATTAAAAAGAATTCATTTGAATCAGTTCTAATGAGATGGATGAAACTGAGCCCATTATACAGAGTGAAGTAAGCCAGAAAGATAAAAGACCAATAGAGTATACTAACGCATATGTATGGAATTTAAAAAGATGGTAAGATAATCCAATATGCAAAACAGAAAAGAGACACAGATACACAGAACAGACTTTTGGAAGTCTGTGGGAGAGGTGAGGGTGGGATGTTCTGAGAGAATAGCATTGAAACAAGAATACTATCAAGGGTGAAAGAGAGCACCAGCACAGCGTGGATGTATGAGACAAGTAAGTGCTCAGGGCTGTGCACTGGGAAGACTCAGAGGGATGGGATGGGAAGGGAGGCGGGAAGGGGGATCAGGATGGGGAACTTGTGTAAATCCATGGCTGATTCATGTCAATGTATGGCAGAAACCACTACAATATTGTAAAGTAATTAGCCTCCAACTAATAAGAATGAAAAAAAAAAAAACTTGAAACAAACTTATGAGATAGTAAATTAACACAATGTACTAATTATCTATGACAATAAGGAAGTTGGCAGAACTATAGGAACAGACTATACTACTGAAGGTACACTGATAGTAATATAAAATAATTGTCATTTTTTTATCACTAGGAAACCAAAATGTAAAAAACACTAAGTAGCATACATAAGAAGAAAAGAGAATTTAAATGCTACACTACCAAAAATTCAAACAAAAAAGCAGTAGTACAGGAAATGAGAAGGAAAATATATATATATATAGAAAACAAACAACAGAATGGCAAAAGCAAACCCCTCCCTATCAGAAATTACCTTAAACAGAAAAAATTCTGCAATAAAAAGGCAAAAAATGACAAATTTTTAAAACTAAAATCCCAGGACATGCTATGACTCACTTTCCTTTTCTCAAAACTTTCCATTTATTGAAGTACACAGGCATCTACTATGGTTGAAGAAATCATTTGACTTCCCAGATTTATCCATGATTAAACTATTAACACCTCCCCTTAGACTTTTGGCGACACCCATGGACTATACAGTCTATGGAATTCTCCAGGCCAGAATACTGGAGTGGGTAGCCTTTCCCTTCTCCAGGGTATCTTACCAACCCAGGGATCAAACCAAGGTCTCCTGCATTGCAGGCAGATTCTTTACCAGCTGAGCCACCAGGGA